>JADAZR010000080.1:0-240823 GCA_014872995.1 Diaporthe citrichinensis | reverse complement strand
AGTATTAAAATTATAATAATATATAATTTTATTAAAAGCTTAGGAATTATATTTATAAATATTTTAATATAATAAGAAGAAAAAAAAGGTTATTTTACTTAAAGTTAAAATATATAATTATAAAATTTAAAATTTTAACTTTAAAAATAAATAAGGAGAGTTAATTAATTTTAATTAAAAAGAATCTTAAAGTAATAAAAGGAAGTTAAAGCTCTTATAATAGTTATTAAAGAAAAAGAATGATTAAGGTGCCCATTATGCATTTCCCTGCACCTGACAACAACGCCAACTAGTATGTCTATCGGCCATGCAGTCGAGTCGGGCTGGCACTCCCAATAGTAACGAGCAGACGACGTGCCGGAATTGGAGAGCCAGTACAACATGATCGTGTCGAGCATCTCGTCTTTGCTGAATACCGCCTCCACGTTGCCATCGTGATGAGACCAGTCTCGGAACTTCTCATAAATCCACGCCGCCTGTGCGACCGGTGAGTCTGCAAGCCCGTAGCCGATGGTCTGTGGTCTCGTCGACTGCTGGAGGGAGTACCCGCGGTGCCCAGCATCCCGACGGCCGTCCAGATACATGGCTCGTTCCTCGCCCTTTGTATCGCGGATTGGAACTTGAACTTCTTTCTGCAAAAGAAGATTAGCATGTATCTTGCAGAGGCTGGTGGGGGGCAGAATTTGCCTTGGGTTCGAAGAAGATGGAATTAAAATGAACGCTCTTCAATCCCATCGGTGCTTGGTGACCCAGACATGCGGCCACGTGAGCTCCCCAGTCGCCGCCCTGAGCGACCCATCCGCTGTCTGCATAGCCCAAGCGCTGCATCAATTCTGCCCATGCACGCGCGGTCCGATGGTAATCCCATCCAGTCTCTGTCGGCTTCCCAGAAAAGGCATAGCCCGGAAGTGCTGGGACGACGAGGTGAAAGGCATCCTCAGGAGAGCCGCCGTGAGATTCGGGGTCAACGAGCTTGTCGATTACGTGTCTGAATTCAAGGACTGAGCCAGGCCAACCGTGTGTAAGCAGAAGAGGTAGCGCATTCTCGTGCTTTGACTGAATATGCAGGAAGTAAATTTCCACCCCATCAATGGTCGTCGTGAACTGTGGATACGAATTGAGAAGCGACTCGCATCGTCGCCAGTCGTACTCTGTCTGCCAGTACTCGCAAAGTTCTCTGATTGCCGCGAGCGGGACACCTTGAGACCAATCAGTGACTGTCTCCTTGTCCGGCCAGCGGGTTAACCGAAGACGCAGTTGCAAGTCGTCGAGAGTGGACTGGGCGATGGAGAGCTTGAAAGGGTGGATGGAACTGGGTGTTGGCAAGGCCATTGTTTGGATGGGTGTTTCAAGAACCAGCCCAGCTTTTTTATGGCCCCCTTTTATCCTCGATGTTTTGAAATGTTGCCAAAGATATAATCACCATGCTCTTGAAAATAGTGGACATCACTTTACGAGGCAGAGCTGAGTATTATAGCGGTAGTGCTTACTCGTCGCTATGCTGATGGTCTCGTTCTACCTTTATTCCCTCGACGTCATTTCCGTAGACGATTTATAATCACCTCTTGGCCGCTAGTGAACCTTCCGCGCCCTTCAAGTTCTTGATCTAGCTTAGGGCGAATTCTACCACTCCTTCTTGATACTACGATCGAGGTTTATACACGAAATTTGGTAGGAATTGAATCTGTAGCGTTCTGGTTAGTGCCGCCTCGTTCGAAGAACATGTGATCCACCTCCCTTCAATCAAGGCTTACCTGGACAGGCAGATGGCTAGGTAGAAGGGCATATTTGTTGCAGGATTACTTCTTGGTTATTTGCTTTCTTTTAGTTCCTCTACTAAGCCGGAACAACAACGAGGGTCTCGTTCCCAACCATGCATGTATAGGGAGGAGTACATTCGGCTAGGCCGCGAGTTTCCTTGCGGCTTGGTTAATGAGCGGCTGCGCAGCGGCATAGTAGCCAATCACCGGACGGGAGCCCCCGACCTTTTTCAACAATATTACAAGTAGACGTCTCAAACGGTGGATGACTCTGCTTTGATTAGGGACCTTGGGAGATATAACGGCTCTCAACCTGTTCTCTTTGAGCTGCGGCAGTCCGGGCAACCAATATTGTCCTCGTGAGGACCAGTATTTGCTAGAACAGGTCCTTTGGTTACAGTTTTAGGCAACAGTAGGTAAAAGTTGACTTTAATCATAGGTAGGTAAAGATGGGTGTATCAATAACGCCGCAGAAATGAGCCAGCCCTATGCAGATAAGCGCTGGCGAGCGTGGTTGACAACTGAGACGGGCGCTGTACGCAAGGTTGCAACTGCCCAGGCGTGGTTATGCAGCTGTGCCGCATTCAAACGTTAGCCTGTCCTATCACAGCCATCGCGAAATGCTGTTGGTACTTACCACCGCATTATGATTAGCTCTCGACTCGCTAATTGACGCCCTCTGAATCTTTGGGATGCGCTTGCATGCAACGGTTCAGCTGCACGCCTGGAGGGGCGGGGTTACGACAACCACGTTTGTTTATTCCCATCATCGTCCGACCTCGACTTTTCCTCACAACTCCATAATTAATTGAAGCAAAATGGACGGCGCTCCACACCACGGTGGTCGGCGGGTTCCCAGGACTCCACAAGGGGACGTCAACAGCTTCTGGTCCAAGTTCTCGCGCAAACGACCGAGTAAGGTGACATCCATCTTCCCGCGTCTATTGTACGCCAGCCTGCTCCCCAGCCACCCCGACCCCCGCGGTGCATCGTCGGCACGCAATGCCGCCGAAAGCTACGACATCGCGGCCAAGGAGTGCCGTGACAAGGTCAGGCGCATCAGGGAGGAGTGCGAGCGCACCAACGAGAAGTTCACGGATCCGGACTTCGACATCGAGGCGGACTTTGAGATCAGGAACAACTGCCTCTTTGGATTGTTTCCACCGCCGCAGCCCCAACACCGTCGTGGCATTTCTCCCCCTCCTCCACCCCCAGACGACGTCAGTGTCACCAGCACCGCCCGGTCGGACGCCCACCGGGACCCCGGGTCGGTCCACCGCCTCGACTGGATCTTCAGGAACCCGCAGTTCACCGTCAATGGCTACTCGCACACCGACGTCCAGCAGGGCGTCGGCGGGGACTGCTGGTGGCTCGCCGCCATCTCGACCATCGCCCACCGCAAGGACCTCATGGACCGCATCTGCGTCGACCGCGACGAGGAGTGCGGCGTGTACGGGTTCGTGTTCCAGCGCGACGGCGAGTGGGTGTCCACGGTCGTCGACGACAACCTGTACCTCTCCTCCCGGGACTTCAGGGAGCTCAACCCGGAGGTTTTCGACCCCGATGGTTCAAAGGCCGCGAAGTTCAGGTCGCTGCGCCAGAAGGGGTCCGAGGCGCTCTACTTCAGCCGGTGCACTGAGGAGAACGAGACGTGGCTGCCGCTGCTGGAGAAGGCTTATGCGAAAGCCCACGGGGATTTTGAGTCCATTGATGGCGGATATGTTGGAGACGGGGTGGAGGATATGACTGGCGGTGTCAACACGTCTATTGCTACTAACAAGGTGCTGAGAAAGGACAGATTGTGGAGGGAGTTGAGCAGCTCTGACGGGCAGTTTGTGTTCGGTCTGTCTGCTCAATCCCGCTTCGGTAGGGTAGAAGCGGACTCGGGAGTGGCTCTTGGTCATGCTTATACTATACTCCGAGCGGTCGAAGTGGACGCGGAAGACGGGAAGAGCTCGGTACGCCTGGTCAAAATCAGGTACGGCAACACCAACAAACATATTGCGAGCGTCCGGGTCATGAAAGTTTGCTGACATTCTCAGGAACCCATGGGGAAAGAGAGACCCCAGAGGCAGAGTAGGCGAGTGGAACGGAAGGTGGTCAGACGGCTCCGAAGAGTGGACGCCGTACTGGATGGAAAAGCTCGACCACCGGTTCAAGGACGACGGCGTGTTTTGGATGGAGTATGGTGATATGCTCCAGACATTCAGGTATATTTACCGCACACGTTTGTTCGACGAGCACTGGACGGTCATCCAGCAGTGGGCGAGTTGCAGCGTGTCGTGGCTCACTGGCTATCTGCGCACCAAATTCGTCCTTGACGTCAAGAAAGCTGGCATGGTTGTCATTGTGATGGGACAAGTGAGTCACGGCTACTTACGTCGCGTTGTGCACATCATGAGAAGCCCTGAAGGCTGACTTGAGCCCCAGTTGGACACACGGTACTTCAAAGGCCTGGAGGGCCCATACCAGTTCAGTCTCCATTTCATCGTTCGAAAACAGGGTAGTCAGATTGGGGACTACATCTGCAGAGTCCGGCCAGCCCACGGGGGTAGAGATCGCTCAGTCAGTTGCGAGATAGACCTTGACGAAGGCCAGTACGAGGTCGTTCCGCAGATTACCGCCGAGCGGAACCAGAAGCGCACCGTTGAGTCCTTGGTCCCGGATTACGCCGACACAAACCCCCAGAAGCTCCGGCAGGTGGGATTACAATACGACCTTGCTCACGCAAAGGGAGGCATGTAAGTTGACTCGAAGCTTTGACTTTCTCCCCCCGGTCCCTCTCTCAATGTGGCTAAGAGATGACTGGACTCTTGCGGGTTTGGAAATGACCCGTGTTTGGTTCTCATAGATCCGCCTGCTAACAACGCCGATTGTAGCCCAGATGAAGATATGAAGATTGAGAAGGAAAATTCCAAGTCCAAGAGAAAGCCTCACGTAAGACATCATCATCCCCACATTCGGGGAAGATATGTGGAGTTCGATGTCGATATCATGTCACCTGGCGGACAGGAGCCGGCGCCCAGCGAGGGAAGCGGCGGCAAGTCGGAAGGTCAAGCCGAGCTCGAAGAGTTCCAAGACGCAACCGAGAGCCCATCTACTGTAGGCGGGCACCCATGCGACTGCCAAGAAGGCAACGGCAGCGGAGAGCCTGGAGACCAGCCCAGGGAGAAGCTCACAGTAAAGACCGACCATACAGAGAAGGAAAATGGCGAGCATCACCAGGAAGAAGAACATGAAGGACCTGAAAGAGGAAATGGACCCGTACCGATGAATGGAGACAGACTTGGAGCAGAAGTGGAGGCTGAGATCAATCTGGATGTGGACGAGCACGCTGATGAACAGTCCAGAGACGGATCTCCTGACTCTGACCATGAAGACGGCGATGACGGACAGTGGAATGCTGTCTGTGTCGCTTGTCTCCGGGTCTACTCTAGAGATCCAGATTTGACCATCACATTGGTGACCCCGGAGGACAAGCAAGGAGCATCAAACCTGGTAACGGGCAAGGAGCCTGCAGGAGCAACGATGTAAAGAGGCCAAATCATGTGCAGTGGCATGAAAATTGGATGGCACATAGAGATCTCCTAGCGTAGAGTTTTACAATCTTTTATTGATATATGTGTTTGCGCATAAGTGAGCGCTCCATTCCAACCTCTCCCATGCTCATACACGTTTGAATGCGTGAATCTGGAATCTCATGTTCTCCAGGCTGACCGGGTACTCTAAATCCTCTTCCAACCGGTACCACACGCTGTCCTCAGAAATAACCTTTTGCCATGCATTAGCCGATTCCTCCTCGCCACCTTCCTCTCCATCAACTGTCTTCTTTTTCGGTTTTGGCAAAAGGGCGTAGTCCATGAGCCAACTCATGGGATACTTCTTTTTCTCCTCCCCTTCCTTCGCATTACCGACGGCGGTCTCGGAGTAAGATCCCGGGCTGTCTACCACAAGCAGCAAGCTGCCACAAGGAGCAGCTTCCGTCAATTTGAGCAGAAACGCGGTGGTCCGAGGCATCGAGGCTGTGTAAAGCTCGTTCAGAGTGAATAGAAGTGTAAGAAACGCCGGGTCAGGTCCAATGGCCGCGCGGAGATCTTCAGTACTGCAGCTCAGTACGTCCGTACGTACGAAAGTGTGCTTAAGAGCTCCAGGTGAGAGAAACGAAGCATTTGTGGCTCGAGCTGCCGCGCTGGCATACTTGGAAAGAGTCGGAGGGGTCTCGAGACACGCATGCAGCTTGGAGAGTACGGAAGACCAGTCCGCTGTGTCGATCAGGTGAAGATCGAGATGTGTTGCCGAGGAATTAACCTCTGAAATTGACAGGGCCTGAATGTCTTCCGAGACGTCCTCAGATGGCGAATCTGGTTTTCCAGCTGCTTCCGACGGCCGCAGATGGCGCAAAAGACCCGAAAAAGCCATGATCTCCGCCGCCCCGCCCCCGAAACATACCACCTTGGCTGGCTCCTGCTCTTCCTCGCCGCCAAACAACGAGTGGATGCACGCATCGTCGGCCCTCTCCTCGCAGATCCAGGCCATCAGCTGCGCATATCCCAGCGCGCGACTGGGACTCCACCGGATCGCATATGCCTCCAAGAAGTCGGCCCTCCCAAATGCCATGTCAAAGTCCCTCCTGTAGAGCGCATCCTTGATGTCCTGCAGCGTCGGCTTCAGCGCCTCGAAGTCATTGGACGCGGGAAACGTGGTGCGGAAGACATTGATCATCAGCTGCTCTAGCTCGACGGGGAGCGCATGGTCCAGCCTGGTAGGCTCTGATGCTGCCGCTGATCCCGACCCTGCAGATGGCTGCTGGGCCTTCTTCTTTCTGTGGATATAGCCAGGCCCTTTCCAGCCTGGGACACCAGGAGTGATCCGCGCCGGCGCCTTGGATGCACCGCTGGATGGGGGCTTCCCATGTTTCGGCTGTGACTTTTCCTTGCGGTCGAATTTGCCCATCGCTGGCTGGTCCCCGAAGAAGCTCCCTGGAATTTCAGTGGTGGGTGGTGCTTTGGCTGTGAAATTTTGCAGAGCTCAGTTTGGCAACATGTCCGTCGTTTCTGATGAAGTTGGCTGCCATTAGTGAATTTTTCCCCAAGCTTATCTCACCATCAGACCATCTTGCTTAGTAAGCAATGAGACCGAATACGCTGTGTGAAGAGACCGTTCTTGGTGTTCAAGCTCGCAATGGAGTCATTCTCTTTTGAGGAAATCTCGAAGAATTCGAGTTAAGAGATTGGAAATGTTGATCCCAGTCTCGGGCAATATCGGATACTGGCAAGTAATCATCGTGGATGTGAGAATTGACCGTGGCGGCGGTGTACTTCGTATAATTCAGGAAACAACGGTGATAGCGTCCCGCACAATTAAATGGCCCCTTCTATTGTGCTCAAATCTCGCGTGAAAAGACACTGAAATCAGATATTGGGATCTTCATCATGAAAATCGCTGAACCGCCGGAAAGCTCAAGAGGTCGCCCTTACGCGGGCTGCCCAGAGTGCCTAACAGAGTATTTTCAAAGTTACACAGGATTGTAACATCGATCGAGACCTTTGGACCATACTTGGGAAGTTTCTTCAATCACAAATTCTCGAGATCGGTCCCAGGATGTTATTCATCCCATGCGGACAGTCATGCCGGCGGCTGGATTACAACTGAAGTTGAGCGAGTCACAAGGTTGAGCTGGCGTATTCTCTTGGTATAAAATATATCGAATAATGCAGATCTCTCTACTCCTTCTGGAATCCATAAGTCTCTCATAATATCTAAGAACTTTAAATCTCAACCATAGCCTACTACATCGAAGACAAAATGCCGTCAAAGGAGATTCTTGATAGTGATGTCCACCTCGGCGACGAGAGGCTGAGGGGTACACGCTACTGGAGTAAGTGCTAAAACCAAGTCCATGTTCCCAAACCTTTCGTTACACTTTTTCAATTCAGCTCCACTAAAGCCGACGTGTTGACGAGATGCTCGGCCCTGTCACGTGGACCACGCTGGGTACCGCTCTTGCCGTGCACATGAAACAGAGGCTGACAACAAATGATTTTATCCAGATAACAAGAGTATCATGGAGTGGGTCGAGGCAGTCCCTACGCCGGCTGAAGCCTCACCGTCTACTGGTCAAGATCCGGGACCGGAAGGTGTCCAGACGCCACCAAGTACGACAGATATCACTGGTGTCCAGCGCCCGATACCTGTGAACAGCAATCAGGGCCATTCCCTCAGGAGACGCAACTCCAGGGCTGACTTGAGAGAAGAATACCAGCAAGACAGACCCAGCTCCAAGGGTTGCAACCCCTGTTAGCGTTGGCCGATTTAGGGACATTGATTTATTATGCATGGAGTCAGATGGCGTGATATGCTAACAAATATATATGTACAGTCCTTCACAGGTCACTGCAGCGACAACGGTCCACTATATCTGTCTATCTATCTATCTATCTAGCCTCAATGAAATTACAAAATTCACTAAGCGTTGTGTTTCCTTGCTCTACTTTCCTATACTTCATGTGATGAGTTCCCATTTCGTGTGTTGAGCCTGAGTGGCAGCAGAATCAACAGTTATTCAGAACGAGAGAAAGGTGTGCGAGATTTGTCGGATTCCCTGCATCTGCATCTGTGCATATGTTCTCTTGGTCGGCTTCCAGTTGCCCAGGTGGTAAACTGCCATATGTTGTTAGCTGCATTGAACTGAAACCTAGTTTGTACAATCTCACAGTTCTGTATGGGCTAATTCAATCTGGGCGCTCAGGGTAAAAAGTATTGATGGGCAAGCGCCTTCACGAGATTGGCAGATCTCGGACCGCCTCCGCCCGGTGGACTCGACAATTGCAGTAGGTGACGGGTCCAGTGTGTAGACTGCAGGACCAGTCATTGACGCCTCGGGTCTGGACCGTGATAAGGTACTTGGCATTTACAACATGGCGTTTGTCGGGAGCATGCTTATTCCAGCTGTGGCTGCATGAGCCGTTGGCTCGTAAACGAACAGTGGAATAGATATATTAACACGGAAGAACACAATTCCGGGGGTGAGCCACGAGACGGCATTGAACGTCAGCCGCAGCTGCATAATCACAGGCTTGGAGACCCACACCAACATCGACGCTCAATACCGACCAGCTGCAATGCTCACAGGTTCAGAGCAAAGTATCGGTGAGGCCCGCCAGCTTCGCGATATCTCGAGCATCCGAATACAGAAGCAGGGGGCCACCCATCAAGCACTTGGCAACGGAGCCGCCAATTTAAGCTTCTATTTTGGCCTGGACGGCATCCCGGCACTCGCTACTGTTTTCAGCCAAGTCCATCTACTGATTGGCAGCTCACTGCCCCTCTGCAGCGCCGATCTGCCGGCGCGGATTGCTCCAATCAAGGGCCCGGAATGAGTCCCCCGCTCCGCCGACGAACGCGCAACGCCCGGACAGGTGCTCGGTGTTCCTATTCGGAATCCTTGGCAGAGCTTGTATGGATCGAGAAGGTGGCAGCCAGGGACCAGTGGGCCAGTGTCGACCGGGGGTGACTCGTGCAGATAAGCAGCTATCTAACTGCCACACACTCGCTCACGTGTGTGGATGGGCGGGATGTCTTTGGCTGTTCGTCCTTCCCGTCTCGGATATAGGACCCGGCCGGCTGTAACGTTTGCAAAGCGTAGTATATCATTGGGTGTGGTTGTGGCTTTGGGAAATGAGTGAGGACCGCTAGCATTCTAAACCTACTTGTGTCTTGAGAGATCGTGAGCAGCATAAATAAAGGCGTTGGGTCCCTCACGTTTGACGATGTTTGAACAGGCGCACCATCCTCAATAACACGGGCATCTGCAGCACTCAGGCCAGCTTCCGAGAATAGCATTTTGAGACGCTGATTCAAAGCTGTGACCATGGTTAGTCCACTTGAGACGAGGCCAGGCGATGCAGGACCAACTAACTAACATATTTACCTCATAGCTTAAATCGCTGTTCCTCGCGGCCCTGTCCGCTTCCGCCGCCATCGCGGCGGTGATCCCCAACGCCGAGCCGGTGGTCGAGCCCGCGGTCGAGGCCGACGTCAAGGCCGACGTCTCGGTGCAGGATGCCTGTGTTTACACCTGTGGTTCGGTGTGCTATTGGGTAAGCTCCCAGAAACAAAATTTGTTCTGTGGTTTGATTGGCACTAACCTTGGCTCTGTGTAGCAAGTGGACATTGACGACGCCCTGGCTGCGGCTTACTCAAACTACAAGTCCGGCAGCGCCCCAGGTATGACATGAAAATTCCCGCTCTTGACAGATCAGGCTGCTCACTATAAATTTCGCAGGTGGCTATCCTCACCAGTACAACAACTACGAGGGCTTCAGCTTCCCAACCGCAAGCCCGTGGTACGAGTTCCCGATCCTTTCTTCGTACAAGGTCTACACCGGCGGATCTCCTGGTGCGGACAGGGTCATCTTTGACACGAAGGGCGGCTTTGACGCGCTGATCACTCACACTGGGGCTTCGGGTAACAACTTTGTTGCCTGCAAGAAGGCTTAGATGTATTGGTATCTCGCGAATGCTATTGCATCCTTCTTCCCCGCCACGGGACGGTCCCTCAGTGCCTCGCTCTCGTGCTGTATCTGAATGTGTTTCTCTCCATGCTATGCGCTCTTGTGCTTCCTTTTGTGGGGACTCTGCCCCTCGGGCTGTTCTCCTTCGCGGCTCTGTCGACGGCCTTTATGACCTCTCGAACTCGCTTGTGATTCTCGAGGCGATTTACCATGTCGTAGTATGCCCGAGGCCGAATGTGAAGCCGCCGACTCAGCCAGGGGTTGCAGTTCAGCTCTTCCCAGACAAGCAGCTGGTCAATGAAGCCTTCGTTTGGAGAGGACATGCTTCGCTTCTTCTGGACGTGTTGGAGAGCCCGAGAAGTGCAGAAACCCCACTTCCACATGATGTATGCCGCTACGATGGTTACGGACCGGGATATGCCGAGGGTACAGTGCACGAGAACACGGCCGGTCTTGGCCACGTTCTCTCTGGCTCTGGAGCTTCTACCTCTTCGCTCGTTGTAAGCCTTTGCGTCGAAACCGGCGCGGTCCTTAACTCTGACTTGGTGCAACTGATGGTCGATGAATTGACACGCGGCTTCGAAGTAGCGGAAGATATTGTCCGAGCGAGTATCGTCAATGAAGATAACGACTCGGTCCTGCAAGTTGAATAGCTTTTCCAGTGGATGGTGGTGGGGTCTCGTTAGACCGTATGTAGTGTTGGGCTGGGGAAATTGTTTGCGATACTTCGAAACGACCGAAACAACTGCGGTGATCTTGAGCTGTTTCAAGGCACTCTCGCTCTCAACGCAAGCCATGTTGCCTAAGAAGAGACCAGGGGTGATCTCGTCAACAGATATGTCTTTTAGAAGGTCTGCCATGATGCACTGTGTAAGGTTATCAGCATGCTAGGTGGCTTGAGGTATCTCTGAGTGACTCACTGAGACGCGTGTGGTGGAAAGTGACAGGGCGTGTTTGCAGCTGGAGTGATGATGGAGATCGACTGCACAAACATCCCCTATCTCAGAGTGAAGGATTAGTGGATTTTAAATAAAAAGTTACGACGTTCCTCTTGCTCAAGTAGAGACCTTTCATTGTTAGGGAAGAGAGGTATGTGACAGTAGAGTTATTCATCGAAGGGCAAACGGCGGCTGATTACAAGAGCTCTGTATCTAGTGAACGTGGAATTCTTGCATCACATAACAAATTCAATATGGAAACGTCACACAATCGGATCTGGCAATCACACCAATTCATGGCGTGTTGGCTTGTAGTTGTGGTAGCTTGGGGAATCATGCAGTTTGGATTGAAGACTTTCGGATCCAATGGAGCACATGTCAGATTCTCAAGAGCAACAAACGAACCCGATAAGCGATAAAAGTTATTTGGGGAATCATAACAATCCATTCTATCGTCCAAGAGTTATGGGTAGACGACACAGTACGTGCGCTTCAAATGTTCAGGTGCAGCTCACACCTGAATAAAATTAGCATCTAATACAAGTTGTTCTGGATAGGCTCGGGGATAGTTCATGATGTTACTATTCATGGTGTATTTTCTTCCTTTTCTATGTGTTGTTTTAATGCTTGACACTGGTATGTGCCAGCGTTGAGCCTCGTCGTTTGTATTGTGGTCTAGGAGTGACTCTGCCCTTGAATCCGGCCGTGGAACGGCTGCGGTTTGATGAAGTGACTGATACATAGTGGCCAATCCGCTGCCTCATGGAAGGCCTCTAGGCTCGAAATACCTGGATATCCACCTGATCCGTAATCTTGCGGTCTATCTATAGTGGCAGAGCAGATCCGAAAATCCAGCCTCAAATCGTTGATCTGGGAAAGTCAGGTGGTGTCGTTGTTTGGTGCTCATGGGCTCGGAATGGGAGTGCTGTCCTTGCTAGCAGCAGGCATGAGCAGGTTTCCCGCAGCTTGAGGCGTATTCTTGTCAGAAGCGAGACTGACATTCTCGAGAACAATTGTTTTGCCACCAATTTCACGGCCGTCCCATTCCAAGAAGAGAGCCACCCCATCTGCGTCAGCGAAGCATGCGTAGGCGACGTTGCCTTTCCTCATCGATCCATCTACGCCCCGGTTCTTTCTCCCGCAAACTGCTACAGCTAGCGGTATCACAACATTCCTCTTGATAAACTTGAAGAGCCTTTCTCCAAACACGAGCTCGTCAGGTAAAAAGGCGATTTCGCCGGGCTTTTGTTGTTTGATGGTGATGCGAACCATCCAGGGAAATGTAGAGAGGGGAGGCTTCTGAGACCAGATTCTGCGACGTTCTCGTTCCCGCTTTCTGAAGGGGAAAATCTCCATCTGCCAGCCTGGTGGGTTCGACCACATCCGTACCAGGGCCCCAAGGACGCGCGCTGCGTCCATGCCCGGCGAGTGGTTTTGTTTCCATCGACTCTGGACATAGCGTCTGACAAACCCCATAGATAGCATTGTGTCCCGCAGAGAGGGTGGCTTCGATCCTGCAGCCATGGTTGCGAGCACAACGTCGCTGACATCTACCCAGCGAGAGAAGCAACGAGCAAGCCCAGGGAAGGAGGTGGCCATCGCGTGAAACTCGCTCTGCCAGCCCCACGTCACCAGAACCATCTCGGTGGCTTGCTCAGCAGTCTGGTTCCGACACAGCATCGCGTTCAGCCTGTTCACCAGTTGTACTTCCACATTGTCCTTTTCAACTTGGCGGACCTCACCGAAAGGAAACTCCTCGAGCTCGGCCTTTGGTCGGCGTGTGGCACAAACTAGAACGTGAGCATCGACTCTATGTCGCTTCATGATGTCGGAACGATCCACCGGCTCCTCATCATGCGACGAGCCACCAGACAAGAGTTTCGTATCTGGCGCCGCGCAAGCTGCGACACCGATGCTGTTCACACCGTTTGACACACCCTCCTGACCCTCGACGTCCAAACCGACGAGGTAGATGCTTCGGGATGAGGACATGTCCTGAAGCTCCGCCAATGTGTCGAGTCTGCTGTCTTGGAAGAGGGACCTGACCAACATGATGTCCTCGGTTTTGCGTTGGAGGAACTTCGGTATGCGGTGCTGGCGCATTTTGAATATACAGAGTGTAGATCTGGGAAGAGGTAACAAAAGGCGTCGTTTGAGTTGGCGAGGATTGTGAGGAAACGGGTAATCTACTTAAGTAGCAGCGATTGTGAAGGGACCTGAAAGGCCTGAAGTCTAACTTGGTTTTCGATAATTGTCGCCTGATTGACCCCATCATAGCTATAAGAAGCACCAAACTTTGGCACGGTCCTTAGACTAGCGTACTGGTAGCTGAACATTTGGAAGTGACTTGCTCCACAAAGTTCAGAAATATTCCAGCCTCGAAAGTTCCTATGCGGTACGATCATGAGTATTAACTTGTGTGTGAGCTGAGACCGCTCCGTCCTGGCACCGATCTACCGTTATGTATTGTTTTCTAGACTTGAGACAGTCTTTAGCAGGGAAGAAGGTCTCCGTCCAGCTTTGCTCCTGTCCTTCAACCTTAACACTCGTTCATCTGAAGCTGGGTCCCGACTTTTCCTACCACTCTGTCAGTTTTCTATAATCTGTCCAAGTTTGAGGTCACAGAGCGTCTTGACATTATACCGGAGCCGCGCGGCTTTCCAAAGGGCCATCTACGCTGCGTTTTGGTCAAGAGCTATGTACATGGGACAGGGGCGACTTAGCCCACGTTGCACAAATTCTGCATCTTGACATCGGAGAATATGGGAAAAGATCCGGGGACTTCACAAGACATGATTGGTCATGAAATGTATTCTCAATGTGACCTCGAGGCGCCTTTCTGTGCATGAGGCTGAGACATGTGTTGCATCTGCCCTGCCGAGATGGCCAGGGGGACATTTCGTGGATGTTAAAAGTGTCCATCCAGCCATTCCCCAATGATTCTTCAATTGTGGATTTGGCGAGATACCTCTGCGGTGCAAACATTGAAAAATGCCTTCTCTGTCACCCGTCTTGCGAGTCGGGGCGACGCTCGCCGCCCTTCTCCTTTCAGGTGTCCTGTTTCGAAAGGTTATGTCTGAGTATGCACAACCTGCGCCGTCGGATGACGGCAGAAAGCCTGGTCAGAAGCTCGGTGAAAATACGGGAGATGCCTTTTCTCACGACGGATTCGACGGCTCTTCCGTGTCCGAGCCGAGTGAAGCCAGACGTAAAGCAGCCGAGGCTGCAGAGGTACGGGCTGCGTGGGAGATATCCCGGAGGACTACACCGCGCTGGTTTGATCTGACATTTGCTAGGCAAGAGCCAGAAGCTCGGAAGGGCGGGCTTCAGGTGCCCTGGGCAGGCTGCTACGACAGCAGAGACGGCAGACGATGAACGAGATCATGAGGCAGGCCGCGAAGGATGAGACGAGGCAGAGAGGGCTGGCAGGCCAAGGCGAGCTGTGGTCTTAGGGGGGGGGGGCACTGTGAGGGCTGGGCATTACATGGGCAGGTCGAATGGGAATGCCCCAGTACACAGCTAAGAGGGGACAGAGCATTGTTCTGCTTCATCCTCACCTAAGGCATCGCGAGGCTCGAATTGGCCTCGTACCATGAGGTCAGAGCGAGCGAAACATCAGCCGTACTGGTTCAGGAAATTATCCGGGTCAACGGCGGTTTACAGTGCTTACTCTCAAGCCTAGCTCGAGCTGATACGGCCATGGTTAAAATAAAAACGCACCGAGGCGGCTGAATTGAGATTTGACGTTAGTAGCTCGCAGGGAGGAAATAATGCCCCGCCGTCCATCCGCACCAATGACGAGGGGCAGATCCCTCATGACGTCCTGGCGGGCCTCAGAGGATGCCCCACGGCGGGGTATCTCCCGCGCGTCGACCTTCCAAGTTGCCTGGTTGCCAGGCACGGCACGCTTGACGGACGACTGGGACTGCCGGCCAGTTGCTAGGGCGTTCTCTCATCGTGAGAGCTCGCCCGGCTTTGCAGATCACCGATCGCTTAAAGACCTCCCAGCTTTGAAATCGACGGATTCTTACCTAATTCTGTCTTTCCAATGGTTCGGTCCGATATCCGCGGCGGATTCATCATGTTTGCTGTTCTTATCGTCTTGACAATCTAGCACTGGTGGCGGGATGTCCTACACCCACCTCATCATAAATACCTGCGCCGGCACTCACCCTGTCTTGGTCTTGTTCTCATAAACTTCCTCATCTTTCCCTCGCTACACCCTCAAACAGACACACCCACTGAATGTCAAGAATCATGGCTGCCGTCAAGAACACCACGTGAGTACATTTCCACCCTTCAATTCCTATTTCTGCCCATACTCCTCCTTTTCTACTTCTGTTTACTGAGACATCTCCAGTAAGACCTACACCCTGAACACGGGTGCCAAGATCCCCGCCCTGGGCCTTGGAACATGGCAATCCAAGCCTAACGAGGTGAAGAACGCTGTCGAGGCAGCCCTCAAGGCCGGCTACCGACACATCGATACCGCCTTCGCCTACGGCAACGAGAAGGAAGTCGGCGACGGCATCAAGGCGTCGGGCGTGCCCCGGTCCGAGATCTGGCTGACAACGAAGCTGGACAACCCCTGGCACAAGCGCGTCACCGAGGGCTTCAACAAGTCCCTCGAGAACCTGCAGACCGACTACCTCGACCTGTATCTGATGCACTGGCCCAGCTCGACCGACCCAGATGACCTGAAGAAGCACTACCCCGACTGGAACTTCGTCGACACGTGGCGCGAGCTGCAGAAGCTGCTCGATACGGGCAAGGTCAAGAACATCGGCGTGTCCAATTTCGACATCACCAACATGGAGAAGCTGCTGGCCGCCGAGACCACAAAGGTCACGCCTGCCGTCAACCAGATCGAGCTGCACCCCTGCAACCCATCGCCCAAGCTCATCAAGTACCTCCAGGGCAAGAACATCCACCCATCGGCTTACTCGCCCCTCGGCAGCACCGACTCCCCACTTGGCAAGAACGAGGCCCTCCTGTCTATCGCCAAGGCCAAGGGCAAGTCGCCCCAGCAGGTCCTGCTCGTCTGGGGCCTGCAGAAGGGCTTCTCCGTCCTGCCTAAGAGCGTCACCGAGTCGCGCATCGTTGCAAACAGGGAGCTGGACGGCTGGAGCCTGACTGACGAGGAGGTCGCGGCCCTGGACGGCATCCAGGACAGGTTCAAGGTCTGCGGCGAAGCCTGGCTGCCAATCAAGGTGTTCCACGGGGATGACGAGTAGGTGGTGCCCGGGGGTTGATATATTGGATAGATAATGAGCATCTGCAAAGATCGGTGGGGAAGGTCTACTAGAATATAACAGATGATCGATACCCAGCAGCTTTGCTTAAAAGTCCCCGGCCCTCGTGGCTGCCGCGTTGACTTCTGGTATTATTTCGGATGCGGCAAAATGCTCACTAGCTAACGTGTTTTGTCTCTCGCCCTGCCTCCCGGCACACCCATGTCTTCCTTAACGAGCCTGACGAGCTACGGCACCTGTCGCGACTGTTGCACATGAGCCGGTGTCCGTCTTTGGTACAACGTTGGTTCGGCTTTCCGGAAGAAGCTTGACCAGTAGAGGATCTTCCAGCATGAAAGAAGTGCGCTGTTGCGGAGAAAGCGTGAATCTTTCACATATACTCTTTCCCGACCTTTCACAAATGCGCAATATTGTGCGAGTTTCTCGTCACCGTAGGGTTTCGGCCAAGTGTCTGGGAGTAGGCTGTCGCCCGTCTGCAGAGCTTGACCCGGACTGAGAGGCATATTTCGTGAGGTATCCACAGCAAAAGTTGGGGTTTCACGCGATATGATTGATCGCATGCCCTGCGTAAGGGGCGCCAGGCCATCTGTCGTTGCGTCCGCACCCTCGTTGCCATCTGTTTGCCAGGGCCTCCACATCGCGAGTCACGGAGAATCCAGTGTCCCTATCTCTTGTCACGTGGATATAGACCCGAGCTGGGCTTCTGGTGCTTGGTCAAGCCTTGGTCAAGTCAGCGCAAAGAACACCAACGTCAATAAGTATAACAACGCAGAACGCGCTCACCTCGCCGTCGTATCGCAGCTAAACCAGCACAAGGGCTCCACAGAGCCTCCTCATCCATAGCCGCCGGGAAGGGTAAGAGACTGCATAGGCTCGCCGCAGTAGCTCACAGCTTCCCCTTGACCGCCGAGGCCGTCTCCTCCCCGAGCAAGTTCGCGACCTCAGCCCTGACACTGGCCGCGAGCTGCTCCCCGTCCTCAGCATCAAGATCACTCCTCTGGCCCCGGCCGAACATGGTGAACTTCTCGCTCCATCGGCCCTGCGCCCTGATCTCGGGCCGCGGGATGATATGATAATGCATGTGAGGCACGACCTGCGCGGCGGCAGCACCATTATTCTGCACGACGTTCCAGTCCTCGACGGCCGTCGCCCTGCTCAGCGCCGCCGACAGCACGCGCAGGTAGTAGCCCAGCTCGCGGGCCTCGTGGGCCGTGGTCCCCGTGAGCTTCGGGGAGTGCCTGCGCGGGCAGAGGAGGAGGTGCCCCCGTGAGAGGGGCATGATGTCGAGGAAGGCGATCACGTCCGGCGTGGAGAGGATGACGTACGTTTCGGGGTTTGGGTCAGCCTTGGTCGTGGAGAGGGCGGGCGAGTCGGCGGCTGGGGGCGAGGATGGGTCGTAGGGTTTGTAGAGGACTGCTATGCGGCAGAAAGGGCAGTTGGCGGCGGTGTCGTCTTTCAGCTCCGGGGCTGAGGCTGGGTTTGAAGGCTCAGGGCGGTCGAATGCCGTGTCTGGCACATGAGGCGCCATCTTGCCGGCCGTGTGCCCGGGTTTGGTGTAGATCTGCGCGGTCGGGCAGCTTCGACGAATCTAGATTGAGCTCTTGTCATGAGGAAATATTTGCAGTTCGAGCTCCCATGGCCAGGCCAGGTGGTATATGTACATGTGGTTTGTGGCTGGCCAAACAGACTCACAATCGCAGCACGTCATGAACATTAACCTTGGGTGTTCCTGCATTTAAGCCTCGGCTCGCGCCTAGACCCCTGTCACAACGGTCAAACGACCGGCAGGCAAGCTCGGATTCTGCCGGTGTCGATCTCGACCGCCCAATTTTCATCTAGGCCTCTACTCCAACATTTGACTGACAGGCTCGCTTCCTCTCGGTGACATCCCTTCATCACGTCCTGCCCTCATCACCCGAAGATTGCAGAGTCTCCCCCGGTGCCACCAGACACGACGAACTTCTACCATCCGATCGCATCACTCGCGTCACCTTCAACATGTCCCGCGAAGGCTACACCGTCCCGACCGGCTCTCCAGGCGGTAGCTTCGGCGGCGCTGCCCTGGCGGCCAAGCCCAGCGCCTTCAACCCGGAATTCCGCGACGACAACGTCCAGATGAAGTACCTGTGCGGCGACTGCGGCTCCTCGACTCACCTCAAGAAGGCCGACCCCATTCGGTGTAAGGACTGCGGTTGTCGTGTGCTCTACAAGGAGCGAACAAAGAGGTGAGTCAGGCCGGCCGGCTATACCTGAACAGCAAGAGAGACAACTTGGCTGACGATTTCAAAACACAGAATGATCCAATTCGAGGCCCGATAAAGGCAACCCTGAGTTATCATGGGCGATGGAGGCCGCATCTAAGGCGGGACGAGTGGTCGGAACGGCATAACATACGGACGAGTCGCAGTTCGCGGCCGGGGTAAGACTGAAAGGCATCAAGTTACCGATTGGAGAGACAAGGGCTGGCTGCAGAATACCTAGGAGCTGAACTATATGGAGCATTGGGGCAAAAAAGACTGTCGTCGACAATACCGAAACGGGCGGAGCACTTGATCATCTGGAGTTGAGGAGTAGTAATTGACTTCCGAATGAATTTTCTAGACAATGTCTGATGGTATCAAGACCCTAAACCAAACGCCACACAGATGCGCACCCTTTCCCCTGGGTAGACTCCGCCCTGATATGCAATTTTGACGACCATACTCTCCCGAACAGGGACAAATCCCAAAAGAACCTGATACCTCCCCACGGCTAACCTTGTTTCTGCTGCTGGTGTAGGAACTTTGCAAAGCTGGCCTCCTGGCTGAGGGTCTCCTCACCACCCTCCATCGCCGCCTCATACCTCGCCTGCAGGCCATGGCGGTCCGTCTCATCATCATCGTACTCGTCTGAGTCCTGGTCACTGATAGCATCGATATCGCCGTCGCCGTCCTTCTTCTCGTCTGTAGCGAGGCCAGCCATGGACATGCCCTTCATCATCTTGTCTAGCTCTTTCTCCCTCGTCGCGCGCTTCGCATCATCCCTCTCCTTCCTCTTCTTCTCCAGCTCTGGCTGGTAGTCCCTCTTGAACTCCTCAGCCTTTACGGCGACCGCCTCGAAAAAGTCGTCGACACCCGCGCCCGTCATGCTGCTCACGCCGACGACACTCAGGTGCGCGTAGAACTCCTCCAGCATCAGGCTCATGCTGTTCAGTAGACTTCCCATGTACCCACTGCCCCCGCCCTCGCCGCCTTCCGTCCCGCCAAATGCATTGCTGTTCTCATCGTCCTGGAGCGCGGCCTGGAAGGCCTCGAAGTCCGTCATCCACTCCTTGGCGAAGCTGGCATCCTTGACGTCGGTCTTGTTGAACACGAGGATCATGGGCAGTTTGGTCTTGTAGAGGATGCTGCAGGCGTAGAGCATGTTGCTCATGAACGTCGACGTCGAGCTCGTCCGTGGCGTGTCGATGATGTACGCGATGACGGTCGGGAAGCTCGACGCCAGGCTCTCGAGCAGGATCGTCCCGGAGGCGGACCACACAAACACCTCGATCTGGCCCGGCGTGTCCACCAGGATGTTGTGGATCGGCTTCCTGTTCGGGTTGGCCGGGTCGGGCTGTGTGCGCTTCTCGAGGAGGCCGAGGATCTGGTCGACCTTTGTCGCGAAGAGGTTGAGGGACGTGAGGATGCCGCCGTTCGGGCCCAGGTTGTACTGCTTCATCACCTCCTTGTAGTTGACGCTGTCTCGGATGTCGATGTTGCTGTCGAAGGGGACGTTCAGCACCGCTGGGTCGAGGTTGATCACGTAGGGCGGGTCCTTTTTCCCATGGAGGTGAGCGTTGATGCGTTGCATGAAGGTCGTCTTGCCCGACCCGGCCATGCCGACGCACACAACGGCGACAGGCTGCTGGCCATTTTCGGCAACAGGCTGGCTGGTTGATGCTGTCGAAGCAGATGCCATCGTCTTTGCTTGCCTCGTCGGGGGCAGTGGTCCAAGATCTGGCAAGTGGTTAGGTCCTTGTTTGAGCAGAGGGAAGCAAACTCACATGAAAAGTTTCCCAAGTGTCTGCGGGGCACCATCGATGTCACTGTGGGGAGCCTAGCTCCAGTTGCCTGCCGCTGACAGAACAACCCTGCAGGGACCTTGTAGTATTTCTGGAGCTACCCCAGGGCGAGGACTTGGGAGAATCACGTCACAGCATCAATTCCTAGAATGCTCTTGTTGTCAATGATGTACCACTGAAGCTTTCGACCATTCAGCTGAAACTATTCAGAGATTCGCCGGACTCTTGGCCTGCTTCAATTCGCGCATTCCGTCTACAATGGACGGGCTTGACGATTTCGAGAAGCAGCTTGCTGCGGAAAAGGCCGAAAGAGAACGAGCACAAGAACGCTCAGAGAGACGCGAGAAGAAGCACAGGCATCGCCACCATCATCGAGACTCGAGGTCGCCAGAGAGGCGCGATCGCGATCGTGATGATAAACAAGACAGGGAAAGGACCAGGGATAGAGACGGCCACAGAAGCAGGCACCATCGCTCCCGGGAGCACGATTCTGACGAGGATGGCCACCGGCACAAGCGGTCTCGACACTCGAAAGGAGACGGCGAAGATGACTCCAGGAGGCATCGACACAGGCATAGGGACAGGGACCAGGCTGGAGATGAAGAGCCAGGCTTCCTTGCGTCTACGGATCCGAAGGAGAAACTCCCTGTACCAGACGAAGAGCTACCTCGAGACGAGGCCGCCCCCCTGGAGAGAGATTCCTGGATGACCGGCGCAATCGACATCGACTACATCCATCGTGGCAAGAAGGAAAAGACGCCACCTCCTAAGCAGGTTCCAGAACGGGTCATTCACCACAGGGAACTAAACACAGGCTTAGGGGGTGCCAGTGGTACCTCGGCCAACGAACTCGACGAGCTGACGAATGAAGTCGACTACACATTCGGCGACGAAGGCTCTCAATGGCGGATGACGAAGCTCAACGCAGTCTACCGAACAGCAGAACAGACAGGCCGCTCCGCGGACGAAGTGGGCGAGGAGCGTTTCGGAAGTCTGAGAGACTTTGATAATGCGCGGGAAGAGAAGATTGAAGTGGATAGGCGTAAGGTCTATGGAGAGGGCTACAAAGGTGCAGAAAAGCCTACCGGGGAGTTATATCAAGAACGCATGGCCAAGACTCGTCCTCCACCAAAAGAAGAGCTCTACGACCAAGATGATGAGCCAGAGCAGGGAGTCGTCATGGAGGATGCCGTTCCACCTGTCGATCAGACTACCCTCAACCGCATGCGCGCACAAGTAATGAAGGCAAAACTACGAAAGGCCCCAGATGCTGCAAAGCTCGAAGCAGAATATAATACGGCCTTGGCACGTTTCAACGGTACAGCGAGCGGAGACAAGGCCGTGGTTCTGGACGCCACGCACAGCCGAATGCTCGCAGGAACAAGGAACGAGGTGAAGGCCATCGATAACAAACGCGGCCGAGAGCGTGGCACGGTCGAGGCGAATGAGGACATGACCATCGATGACATGGTCCGCGAAGAGCGGCGCACCAGGGGCCAAGCAGGCGGCGAGGGTGTCCGACTTGCGGAGCGCATTGCCAAGGATGTCAAATTCGACGACGACTTGGAGTATCTTGACGAGAATGCCGAGAAGCTGGCCAAGCGAGTGCACAAGTCCGAGATTAACCTGAAGAATATGGCCGTGAGCGAGTATCAGAAGATGAACAAGGTGCTCGACAGCTGCCCGCTGTGCCACCACGAGGACCGGCAGCCACCACAAGACCAGCCGATTGCGCCAATCCTTGCACTTGGGACGCGCGTGTACCTGACGCTGGCCACCGAGCCAGAGCTCAAGGGGGCGGAAGGCGGGGCCGTCGTCGTGCCCATCAGCCACCGGACGAACCTGCTCGAGTGCGACGACGATGAGTGGGAGGAGATTCGCAATTTCATGAAGAGCCTCACCAGGCTGTACCACGAGCAAGGCCGCGAGGTACTATTCTATGAAAACGCGGCCGCCCCTCATCGCCGGTTGCACGCCGCACTAGTCGCGGTTCCGATCCCATGGGACCTTGGGGATACGGCGCCTGCTTTCTTCCGTGAGGCTATTCTCTCGACCGAGGAGGAGTGGAGCCAGCACAAGAAACTTATAGACACTGGCAAGAAGGCAAGGGAGGGGGCTGGCAAGCTCGCTTTCCGGAGGAGCATAGCCAAGGAGATGCCGTACTTTCACGTGTGGTTCACAATCGACGGTGGATTGGGACACGTTGTTGATGACGCTTCGAGGTGGCCGAAGGGTGATCTATTTGCCAGGGAGATTATTGGCGGTATGATGGACTGCGAGCCCGATAACATCAAGAAGCAGGGAAGATGGAGTCGGGGTGATCCTCGTGCTGAGGCCTTCAAGAAGAGGTGGAGGAAGTTTGACTGGACCAGAGCTTTGACAGAGGGACAGTGATGAGAACTTGGCGCTACTGACTTCGCGCTTTCCGAGGAGCAACCCGTTTCACATATGTTCCGTGCCGCGTGAACATGTCACTGCCTGGCTTGGTACTTTTAATTACAGCAATCCAAACAGCGCCTTCCTCTCCTTCGAATGAAGATCCGTGTGCGCAGGAAAGGGAACATCGCAGACTAACCAGCGTCCGGCGGATGTGTGAGCGCTCAGGGGTTTGGTCAAACTACGGGCCAGACACAGCAGGCTACAGAAATGGCGCAGCCTTGCACGAAAACGACGACACCAAGCGGGCTGGTCATCCGCTGATGCTCACGAGAGCTTCAGCAACCGAGGTGGCATTTGCTAGCCTTGCAGTCGTCGAATTTTAGCGATTAATAGCCCGCGGTTCTTGCATCTTGTCAAGCGGTATTCTGCTATGGGATAAGAAATGGGCTAAAGAGATGGACAGCCTGGCGAAAACACCTTGGGACTTGACGGAACTGCCTCTTCTGGCATTAAACCATGCATAGTGTCCAAAGTCGGGCCGAGCGCCCGTGGGGCCCCGGGTCCGATATGGGCCTTCAACCCCAGAGATCTGGGGATTTCCTGTTTCTTAGTCGCTTCGAAGTGGACCTCACCGCCTATATAGCGGAGCGGCATCGTGACCAGGAGCTCGGCCGAGCGAACCGGCAGCGGGTGGTACCCGACGCGAGTCAGCGTCGGCGGTATAAACACCTCACGAGACCCAGCAATTTCAACATGAGGGTGTATTCAAGATTGCCGCTGTAGAGGGATATCATCGATAGCATAGATTCACAATGAAGGACGGCAAGTTCGACCACGATGTCACCGGTAAGGAACCGTCATCACACCGCTTTTACGCTGGCGACTGACTGACGTATTCGGCCACGACCAGCGGCGTCCTCAAAGACGAAGGTATTCGACCTGTTCTCCCTGAAAGGCCGGACGGCCATCGTCTCGGGAGCGGGCGCAGGGATCGGCTTGGGCGTCGCCCATGCCTACGCCGAGGCGGGTGCGAACGTAATCATCTGGTACAACAGCAACGCAAAGGCAATCGAGCGGGCCAAGGAGATCGAGGCCGAATACGGCGTGAAATGTTAGTAACTTTGATTCTATATAAGAATAAGCCCGTCCAAGATCAGCTTGTTCTGTTCATCGATGAGAGAAAGCTGACATTGCCACAGGCCGCGCATTCCAAGTGGACGTAACGTCAGCCGAGGCGGTCGAGGCGGCCGTCAACTCCCAGATCAAGGAGTTCAACAACCGCCTCGACGTGTTCGTGGCCAACGCGGGCATCCCGTGGACCCAGGGCCCCGCTATCGACGGGGAGCTTGAGCACTACCGCAAGGTCGTGGCCAACGACCTCGACAGCGTTTTCTACTGCGCTCGCACTTGCGGGAGGATATGGAGGCGGCAGAGGGAGACGGGCCTCGACCTCGCGGGCAACAAGCTCGAGGGCTACGGCGGCGGCAGCTTTGTCGCTACCGCCTCCATGTCTGGGCATATCGTGAATGTTCCCCAGCTTCAGGCGGCTTATAATGCGGCCAAGGCTGGTGTGAGCCACATGTGTAAGTCATGTTTCCCCAAATAACCTTTGGTCTTGGAGGAAATGTGCGGTTTCTGACGATCATCCGCGTCCTTAGGCAAGTCATTCGCCGTTGAGTGGGTGGGTTTTGCCCGCGCCAATGCGGTCTCGCCGGGCTACATCGCAACGGAGATCTCAACGTTTGTCTCTGAAGACACCAAGAAGATTTGGAAAGACAAGATTCCCATGGGGTGAGTTGGTCGGACTTTTTCAGGTTCTGTACGCTGCGAATCGCTAACACCTTGTTTCTAGCCGTGAGGGTGAAGTCCACGAGCTTAAGGGAGCTTACTTGTTCCTCGCCTCAGATGCGGCTTCTTACACCACAGGGACGGACATCATAGTGGATGGAGGCTACTGCTTGCCGTAGGCACACCATTATTTGGCTAAGCCAGTTGCGTATCAGCAAATGGTAGGGGTTCGTATTGCAGTATCAGTAACACTGCCGAACCTTAGTGGAAGAAGCGTTCTACGCTTCGGAGAGGGATTCAGGGGCTGCCGAAAAGCAGTCTGTCAAGATTCGCAGCACACGGCCGAATTGTCAAGCCGAGATAGCTATTCGGACTGCCATGGTCTACATCTAGAATTGAGGGTGAAAAGGGCTCGATGCTATGCTCCCGACGGAAGTTGTCGGTTGGAAACAAAGTCTTGGCCATGTGTGAGACGCGATTGGCTCGTTCAAAGCCAGTGTGTCTAGCGTTTAATATGGAGTCATGAGGCCTCTCTTTCGGGTGCACGTTTTCACTTGCAAGTCTCTGTCCTTGCGCAGGACACGGCCACATTATCCCTTGGCAATCTATCCGTTTCTATTACCTCGACGCGAGTTCAGCTATAGAGCGGATTTGTCTCGGTAGAGTTCAAACAAGTCGTCAGGAGGCGTGGCCCACTTCGTTTGTGAGTCGTTTTGTGTGTTAGCGAGCATCACAGGCTAGTCCAAACAGATCAGGGGAATCAGACGATGTAGGACCTTTCATTCTGCCACCTCAACGCATCGCGGCAATTTGATTGTTGTAATCTGTTAGTGTTCAGTCTCTTTCTCTAATTTTAGACCTTTACAAAGAGTGATGCTTCCTGCAGGTTGATTGCCGGCATGTAATGCATGCAATCCCACAGCCACATATCTGGGAGGGGACAATCAGGTACCAGCGGCACGCCCTAAGCTTTAGAGTTACGGGCCGATGTAGTGTAATATGGTACAAATTACTTTAAATTGGGTCAGTGATCCGGGATTTGCTATGCAGGGCTTTTCCTGTTGGAACGCTTTCAGGAATGTGGACCACAGCACCATGCCGTGTTGTGAAGAGGGCATTGCAATGGTACCGAGCCCGGGCTTTGAAACCATAGATTTGGCTTCCTCTCATTGCTTGGCTCGCATACCGTGAAACCTTCGTTGGGGCTTTATTTGTCCCGCGATGGTGGTTGCAGCTCTCTGTGGCAGCAACATGCCATCCCTCGGCTAAGAGGTTTGACCAAAGGCTTCTTCGAAAGACTTCGGATGACATCTGGGGGTTTCGCGACTGTCGCGCGCGCTCTGAAGCTGTGGCCACGAGTCGTGGATCGTAAGGCGACCTGTCAATGAAACCTCAGCATTCGGATGGATCGTGCAAAGGAACAGGCCCGGCAGATGTTTCCCCGGTAGGCCGGTATAACCCAGATCTGACGGGACAGCCCGATTGGTCACCCCAGATATATCGCGAACCAGGCGTACGTGCATTTCAGCCGCATGGCTGAACCCTCAACGGCTGGTTCCTTGTTGGTGGGGTGGTTCCTCTGGCTCGCGGATCCGATTGGCAACGGTGAAGCGAAACGAGAATAAGCTTTGAGCCAGCTGGCTGCCGTCCGGGACGGGCTAGCCCAGTCCTGGGAAGAGGCACGGGCTAGAACGGCTCGGCAGGGGAGTTCGTCCACAGTGGTTCGTGAGGGCGAGGCGCAGTGTCACCTCTCCTGTCAGGAGGTGTCTTGGTGTTCGTCCGATCTGGCGCACAAACTGCACAAACTGCACAAACGGCTCACAGGGCTATGGTGGCCCTCCCAAGTGCCCAAAGCGCAGCTTACTTCACGTCTTGTCATCAAAGTAAGCTTTACGAGGCACCCATGCGCATGATGTGAAGTACGGAAGATCGTAGAATATCCTTTAATGCGAATTGGGCTAGACTTCGGCTCGTCTTGGGAGGAGATGCTGTGAACCAGTTCTTCTGGCAACATATGCTTCATCCCACCTTCACAGCCTACAACACAGCCTGCAACTGCTTCTAGCACCGGCGAAATGGCGGAAGAGAAACCGGTAAATTGTAGCGAGAGCTGCGAGTCTTCCGCTTATACTGCCGAAGGATCACGGAACTAGACATTGTCGCTCGACTCTCATGAGGCCATGATGAAGGCTATAAGAAGACCATGTCTTCCTCTCGTTATTCGTTTGGTCGACATCATCACATCAAGCCTCATCCGCAACACTATTCAAATACTCAAGCTTCTTCAGCCCTTATCTTCCCATCTTTTCAGGGTCATATCCACCAAAAACCATCCACCATGCAGTTCACTCTCTCAACCATTGTTCAGCTGGCCCTTTGCGCCTCCGCCCTGGCTGCCCCAGCTCCTCAAGCCACTGCTCCTCCCAATGCCAACATTCCTCCCTCGACAACCGTTGATCTGACCGGTCAGAAGGTAATACTCTGTTCTCAGCACACTCCCTTCACTGCCACGCCCGCTGACAATGATACCCCTCAGGGAGCTGATGGAAAGTTCACCGTCGCGCCTGCCCCAGAGGATCAGACCTCCGAGGCCCTCCAGAAGCGCGTGGCTCCAGTCGTAGTCGTTGCCGGCATCGCCGCCGTTAAGGGCGCCGCCATCCTGACCAAGATCGCCGTCGAGATCGGCGCCGACACCATCAAGGACCTCGGAAAGTGGAACGCGGCCCGCGAGGAGTTCTCCAAGAAGACCACGGCCGAGATGTGGGCTCGTAACCCAGACTACCAGAAGTTCCCTGCAGCGGTCTGCTATAACAAGGGCTACAAGCTGCAGAACCCTGCCGGCATCGATGGGCTGGTTTCAGCGAAGTTGGAGCTTGGTCAGCTCAACACTGAGTGAGTGATCTCTTTGCCCAAGGCATCGATGAAATGTCGGGCGAGGCTAATGTTCTCTGTGCAGCTACGACTGCATGTATATGACTGCGAACAACCAGTTCTACACCCAGGGTGAAGGTGGCTTCATCAACGTGAGTGAAAATTCCCATCTACCTACCTCAGGTCCTGTGCCTGTGAGAATTTCCGAGAACTAATCATGTCCGTCTGTAGTTGAGCTACACTTACAGCAACCGCTGCACATTTGACCAGGGTACCGGTGATCTGACCTGCGGCGCTTAGAGCATTTCGGCGTGTCGACTGTCTCTCCAGGGGAGGTGTATATTTAATCTATAGGTGGAAGGTTGTCCATTAGAGTCCATGGGCTGGAGCCGGGATGATAGCGTTTGTGAGCACTTGGAGAAGAGAGAAGTCAGATGAGCAGGAAAGAGTTGTGTGTATTAGACTGCGATTAATACTAATGCAAGTTATTTGTGAATGCATGGGTCGATTTGATTTATCTAAAGATACGGCGGCGTTTTCCCATAAGTATTTGCCGGAGATCACCTTCCGCCTGCCTTCTGAGAGTGTAGATCTGTTTGAAACGTCTTGGATACGTTGAGTGTCTGTATAAGGTGATGAAGGTGAGTGGTTTACAAACTCCTGGCGCCGGCATTGGACAGTTCTGTGCTGCATCTGTAAGTTTTGGGGGAGCTCAGAGGGCAGTTTAAGCACAATTCAAGGGCTACTGAGGCTACTAAAGTAGAAGATTAAAGCTCACCCGTGGAGATATGGATCGTTTTGCCACCTTGTACAAAGTTGTCATGCGTAGTCAAAAAGGTGTTGCAGCAATTTTTCATCGGTCTTGGGAACTGAATTATGGTGAGTTGCGGTTGAGTCTGTTAAAGGGACGAAAACCGGACTGCGGTCTTCCTGCTCACACGTTTCCCAGATAGAGCCACATTGCATTGGATGCTACCAGAGGTCGGGCATGGGTACAACTCTTCCACGATTGTTCTCGTATTTCTTGGGTTTGTCTTGGGTCGTAGACCCAAGATCGAGCATGTGTATCTATGTGAAAGCGCTGTATATGACCGGGGAAATGGAAAACAGTCCTGGGACAAATGGTTGAAAATTCAATGTGATATTTCGATTCAGCCCGTCCGGCAAACGCTTTCATCTGAAATACGTGGAGTGCTGACCTCGATCAACTGCTGAGCGCTTGCGTTTTGTCTCTAGGTGCGAATGCTACAGCTGACATCAGACGAGATCACGGTGCAAGACCTGAAAAGTTGTGTGTGCATGGTCGACAGACAAAACACCTCGCACCCAGGAACAGAGGGCATGCAAGCTCTCAAATCAACCTTGAGCAACACCTACTTTTGAACCCATTCCTGCCTTTGGCCGAATCATCCACACCGACTCGCGATACACATGGCATGGTTTCACCGTTGAAATACCGCTCAGCCTCTTATGCCAAGCGACTGAGGTCTTCCAAGACTCAAACAAGCAAGTTCATTCCCCGAGCAACAATTGGCTCCCTTCCCTGCAAAAACCCTGTTTGCCCTCTAGCCTCTGAAGCATCGCCTGCCGCTGGGGAGCATCTGCTCAATAGCAAACGGCACTGACCTCGAGAAACTCGAGATCGTGACTTTTGATTGCGGTCAGAGAGTCCACCTCATTCCCATCCACCTCCTTCTGTATCCGTCACAACTTCCTTCCTCCTCTCTCACGACAACTCATCGGCGATAACCGAAAGTTGAATCCACGACGAGTCGACCAAATACTGTCATCACAGATACCGACGACAATTTGTTCGATGGTTTCGGGCTCCCTGATCCATCATGGCTGATATCGAGGTGCCGTTTTGCTTCGTCAAACCTGCACATGATGCAAGTCACTCGCTCTCAACCCCTTCCTGCCTTGTCACTCGCTCGACACTCGCTCCGACCCCGTTTTTCGGATACTTCATCAAGCTCCCTAATGAACTGCGAAAAGAAATCATCAGAATTGCGATCAATGATGCCCCTGCAGCTCTAAATGAATGGTACCGAACACAGGGCAGCCCTTCGTCGACACAAAGCAGCCCTTCGCCGACACAAAGCAGCCCTTCGCCGACACAAAGCAGCCCTTCGCCGACACAAAGCAGCCCTTCGCCGACACAAAGCAGCCCTATGATGGTGCAGTCCCGTCGTGGTATCTTGTTTGCGCAGCAAAGACAGCACAAACAGCCACCGTGTCTGGCCCAGCTTGCGTGCGTCAACATGGAATGGCGGGAAGAAATTGAGAAGCGATTCTTCGAGAACCTTAACCTCACTGATGAAGATCACGACACCGTCACATTCTCAAAGATTGTCACTGGACCAAGGCGCCGATACTTGCGTCAAGTACAGCTCAACGTTTACGGAGAAGATTCGTTCTCAGTTGTTGATGGTTCCCAATGCACTGGTAGTGGTTACAAGTCTGTTGCGAAATTCCTCGAGGCTTTGAGCACATGGACCCCAGATGTTCTGCTCACCGTCAAGCTCAACATCGGTCCTCAAGGGTTTGGGCGGTCCATGTGGAATACATGCCTTCCCGATCTACCCGTTGTTCCAGTCATTGGAGCTTTGCATATCAACATGAATCCCAACTCCTCTAGCGGGTTTCCCCTTGTCCTTCCTGAGTTCCTCCGTAAAGTACCGCGGTTGACTACTGCCAATTTGCATCTCAGCCGTTGGTGCTTCTCAAACGAGACTGAAAAGGACTCAAATGTTCTCTGTGAGTATCTCCACCTCTTACAAAGCTACATGTGTGAGCCATAACTAAATGAGATTATTCTTAGTACTCACTGATGGCCTCCACTCGTTAATACCGGACCTTACGCACCTGGAACTCACGCTTCCGTTCACCTATCGTGAGTGATCTCTTACCCTTTACCACCGACAGAGACAAGAGGAGGCACCCACAGGCTTTGTTGGCTATCCATATCTTCTAAAGCTTGATCAATGAAACTTAGCTGACCAAAGTCCAGGTCAATCAGAACAGCGCGAGGGACCCAGTGAAATCCTAAGTGGGCTTTCTGTTTCATCTATCCGTGGAATCAGCTTTCATCTCCGATCCCTAATCCTTGGTAGCTCTATGGACTTGTCCCTCTTTTTTGAGAATTTCCGCAACAAAGTCGAAGATGCTGACCTCAGGGCATGTCCCTCATGGCCACACCTCGAAACCCTGGAGCTCCGAGGATCAATCGTGAAGGCGGGCGATGCCGTGCCTGCTCCGAGAAGGGATTGGCTTTTGAAAGTCGTGGGGCGTGCCGCAAGACACATGCCAAAATTGCACGATGCGATCATTCAGCTTGAGGCACACTCGATCTCTGACCTGGATCGCGGTCAGATGTCGATCGTGTTCTGGAAACAGTCGTCCCGAGACAAATACACAGGCCACGAAGCTTTCCAACTTTCGGTGTGTCTTCACACTCCATCTTCTTCAGCTGTCAGTATCTGGAAGGAGTCTCTTCTGCGTACGAAACGTCCGAATCTGGCCATTGGCTTCAAGCCGGCTCCCAGTCTCGATGAGAATGGCCAGCTGATACATCATGGATGGCATGCATGGGATACTTAGCGAACGAGAGGTCAATTTCAGGACTCAGAATGGCATCGCAAATATTTGGGCTCCACGAATAGATGAAGGATATCAACAGCAGACGTGGATATCTCATCAATCTCATTTGAACGCCGTCCAGTGGTTGATGAACACCACATGCGCGAACTGGTACAGTGGCCTGGAGTAGGATCTTTGTCTGGCTGAAAATATCGATCAACAACTCTATGGGTGATTTGGAAGTCTGCACATGCTAGGAAGCAATTTTGGGCGCGTTCGGTAGCACTTGAGGGGCAACAGACGTCACCCTGAAAGGAGAAAGCCGTGCGGGGGAGGGCATCAGCACATATTATGCGGCTGTGGCTACGTAGAACCTCCATCAGATCAGAGCATAGACTCATTTGGGATTATTGACATCATCTCTGAAATCTCATATGGCTTGCATGAACTTTGTTGTCCTGCTGATCGTGATCTGGGAATGCGCAAAACCCAGCGCAGGTCATGCCAAATCCAATATGAAGTCTTCGATCCATCGAGACGTTTAGAAAAGCACGGTCCAGCATACAATCTAATTCTACTGCAAGAAGGCTTTGTAGTAAATCTCGACAGTATATTTCTATGTGATTACTGCTCGAGCACTCATGAAGGCTAGATAGTATTACAAGACACGGCCATCTCTTCCCGAGTTAACCGAGGATGCCATCGAGGCCCACACTTAAGCCTGGCGCACATACTGCAGGCGGCCGGCGATGCTGCCAACAGACCTCTTCTTGGTGCAAGGGGCCGAGGCGTTAGTGGCAGCAGCGGTGGCGTTGGTGGCACCCGCAGGCGACAGGGTGATAGGGCTGGCGGAGCTGTCCTCCTGGAAGATGCCGCCGAAAATGATGCCCTCGTTGATGCCGGCGGGCTGCTGGCCGTCCTTGGTGATATCGGCGCCGCCGTTGACGCCCTTCTTGAGCACGCCGAAGTGGTACTGGCCCTGGCCGCTGATGTCGTTGGGCAGGGGCTCGGTGATCTGGGCCAGGGGGTCGTTGCCAGTAGAGTAGAAGACCTGGGTGGTGCTGCACGGGATTAAGTCAGTCTATTTTGTACTTGTCTCGGATTTAGTGTTCAACTTACTTGGCGTTGAAGTCGAGGGTCAGGCCGAAGTTATGGAAGACGCCCTCAGTGAAGGCGGTGTTGAAGAGCATCTGGTTCTGGTTGACGTTGCCGAACAGGATCAGGCTGTCTGGGTCGACACCTCCCTGGGTAGCGGTGTCGAGGAGGGTACCAGTCTTGAGGACGAACTGGTTGGTGCTGAAGTCGTTGCTCTCCACGAATGCAAGCTGGTACTCGTGTGAGAGGTTGAGGGGGCGAGCAGTGTCCTTCATGAGACTGAAGTGAAGGCTCTTGACGCCCTGGGTGGACGGGTCGGTACCGTTGTTGCTGGCAGGGAGAAGCTCAGCGCGGCGGAAACCCAGTTGAACATTGTCTGCGCTGGGGGCGAAAATGGATTGGTCGCTACAGAGAGTGTTAGTGAATTATTCCTTGAATTCGGCATAATATGTGCGCCAACGGTGACTTGAGCATACTTGATGGTGACCTCCAGGGGAACAGTGCCCACGTCAAAGAGAGATGGGGCGACATCGGGAAGCTGCAAGAGCTGGCTGAAGGTCACGTTCTTGCCGAAGACATTGCTCGGGTTGAACAGGCCATTGTCTGAATCGAAAGCAGAGAGCTGGGTGCCGGCGGGAACACGCCCGTCGAACTGGATAGCAGACTGCGAGGCCGCCAGCGACGCGAGTGAGACCAGGGTGGCCTGGGTGAGAAGTCGTTGAGAGAACATCTTGATGTTATTTTTTTTTTCTAGCGAGCGAAAGGAACGTGGGGGCCTAGTACTAGCAAGGCAACGAATGACTGTTGATTTAGAATACAAAAGTAGCGCTGTCAAGAAAGGATGAGACGATCCCACGCCTTGTCCCGGGTGGCAGGGCCAGCGGGCTTGTTATAGGGAAGGGATGTCGGGCGCGCGCTTTCAACGGAGTGCTGGAGCCCCCGAATAACCTTATTGCAGCCATGTTTGAAGTTGAGGCTGCCCCTTGATGCGGCTCTGGGCAGCGGGAAGTCACGAAAGATCTCCCCCATGGATGGGTTCGACAAGAGTCCCTGGTTGAGATCGGTAGATGTGCCGACGGGACCAGGCACACCCAATGTCCCGGGCCACCGCATTTGTTAGCAGGGAGACATTGCAGACATTTGTGAGCAGAGTGGCTTATTTCACGCACGAATCATGTGTCCGTCTGATGCACCCTGATCGACGGCGGACCACGGTAGCCCATGTGCCCAACATGAGCTTCTAGTGTCTCAGCAGGCCGCATCTGGTATCGCGGACGAGTCAATTCCTGCACTCTTCAATCAGGGCCCCTAAGCCCCTAAGCCTATGCCCGACTCTTTCCACGGAGCCTTCGCAATTGGGCTTAAATACGAGTTAGCTGAAGGCTATGCACATACTGGCCAAGCATTTCAGGGGACTCCAATGCGGCCGAAAGGTCACGAACGGTATATCATGTAGAATTCTGCAATCGAACGGTGAACGAATGATGGCGTGTCAAGATTTGTTTCATAACCGTTTGTCAGGCGAACCCTCGCTATGGGACAGATCCAGCCAGTGCAAATGAGGGTGGGTAATAAGGTTTACAGCCAAGACTGCCTGCCAATTTTGCAGCACCGGCCCCAATGATAGTTTCTCGTGGTGCAAATCCTCAGGTTTCGCCTTTATGGACATGCACTCTTGAAGAGTACGTCAGATCGTCTTCGATCACGGCGGTTATTACCGAAGTTCTGGGCAGGACTATTTGTTTACTGCCTTGATCGTCAATAAGCTTTGGCTACGTCCACCAGGGGGCTTTAAGTCCATGTGGTGCAAGCTACGCACCCGGGGGCCTCGGCCTTCCTCGTGAATCTTCCGGTGCAGCTTATGCCTACCCGTTTGCCACTTGAACAAATTTGCCGGTATCTAGACTTACCTTGGCAATCCCAGAATGTTCAACAAATCAACTTTGAGACCACCAGGCACACAGCTGGCTGACCACTCGTCAACTGACAGGGCCAAAGCCCATACATATTGTTCTCGACAGCTGATGCACAAAGTGCGGCCTCGCACGCTACCATTCTTTCGATCCAGACAACAGTGATATGCTGAGCTTAGGAACGGTGTCAGGGAACCACGGAAATTTTCGACGCGTCAAGCCTGTGGTGATGTGCTAAAGCTGGCCCGGGATTGCCATATCGGTATGCCCATGTGGCTTGCGGATCCAACGGCGAGAGAAACTATAAATCGGGCCAAGACTACCAGAAGGGCTGAGAAAAGACGTTCCACGAATACCGCTAGATCCACGTTACCAAGTAGCCTGCGCGTCCGGCGACCGATCTCAGGATTTGCTCTCGGTGACGATTACTCTGTCAGCCTACGCCGCTATGTGCGGGTTCGTAATCGTGGACACTGCTGAGTCGTCAACGCACCCTGTAATCTAACACTGACAGAAGCCATCCATTCTACATCCAGGAATACCCCTCAGGCCCAGTGGATTTAGCCAAGTAATCATCGGCCAATGCACTTGTATAGTGATCACGCCGTTCCCGCGGCTTCACTGTGGTTCCGGGGCTGTACCCGCCTCCAAATAGATTTGCAGTCACGATCGACGTGTTCCATGTTAAAGTCATGCCCAGGCCATGCTACTGCAAGAGCCAACCTACATATACTCGGCCATCAGTTGACGCGGCTGACTTTTGCCGCATATCTTTACTGTGTTGGTTCAAACTCAGAACTCATCCGGTCCTCGCAGTCTCGGGCTATTCATAGATCATCTGGGGTTCGAAAAGCGTGATAACTATGCTTAACTTAGCCGCTGTATAGCTATAGTTAGAATTTGTAAGCCTGTTTTAGTAGTACGGCATTGCCATGATCGCCAGCTTGACTGCCTGTAATTATATGGGAACTTCTAAAGTCGGACCTAGGGCAAATACTTCAATGTACTCGTCATTGAGCGTCTCCGGTCTCACTGCTCAATGCTCGCAGAAATTATACTGCTCTGACGCATTTTCCATGTGCTTATGCTTTTTGGTCCGCTCAGCCATTAGCTTCAACCTCAATTTCTTCGCCTCCTCGAGCGACATCCGACCATTGGCCACCTCACTATTCGAAGTCGTAGCGTCCGAAGCATCAGTGCCAGCTTCTGGCTTGGTCTCATTCCCATCCCACCACGACTCCTGTTGCGGCGGCACGTTGCGCGTCGAACAGATGCGGTAATGCGGATCCACCAACCAGAGAGCAAGGAACCGCCGGTGACCTGGTCGCGTCTTGTCGACCAGCTCGAATGGCTCGACCTTGTGCTGGAGCGTGTTGGGGAAGGCGAGAAGACGGCCCTGGGGCGTGGTGACGGAACCGATGTTCTGAAAAGGTCGCTCATCTCGGAGATAGCGGGAGGCAATGCCAAATATTTCAGCCAGAGGCGCGTGATCATCTTTTGAATGAATGCTGTTAGTCCGTTTTCTCCCCCTGCCCCTGGAGGTTTGGATGGTGCTGTTGGCTCTGGTGACTTACCCTGCTCGTATCTCATTTCCATGCCATCCAGCTCTGCTTCAGTGCGGAACGAAATCTTCGCATCCGTCACATTATCAACGTCGTAGTAGTAGAGAGCTGTGGCTGCAATATGCTCATTCAACATGCCTTCGATATGCCAGTTCCCTCCTTCATACTTCGGCTTTTCTGGCGTCAACTCGATGCTGGAGAGCTTGATAATCACCTGCAGCCCTTCATCGCGAAAGTCGTCCTGGATGCGAAGCGAGTAGTAATCATGATCGTCTCCACTGGTATCTTCAAGCGCGTCGGGGAAACCAAATGATCGGTACTTCGGCACGACCGCATTGCCAGTGAGCCCAGCTTTCCACTGCTCATAGGAGAACGAGACGCCTGGCTCAGGGTGGATGACCTTTCGGATATTCCGCCGGTAGAACTCATCCGCGGCCCCCATGAGTCCGTATTCTTCTACATCGATCTCAGACTCGTCATCGGATTCTTCTTGCATCAGATCTTCTTCATCCGCGGAGTCATCAGCAGCGGTGTCCGTCGGCTTTCCCATGTATTCCAACACCTGTTTTTTAGCCGCCTCATAGGCCTCCGGGTTGGATTCCCAATTTCTTGTAATTTCATCAAGCCCCTCATACCATTCTGGTAGGCCTGGTCCGAATTCGGCTCCATACGTCCGTATCCGTGGTGGCACTCGCCCGTGATATCCGTGAACGAGGACTTCATTCCAAGGTGCAACTGTGACTGGGTCAGCAGAGTACTTGGGTTTGTAAAAAGCGGGTAACAGGGGGAAAAGATGTCAATGGCGGCCACAGGATGCTCGTTGAGTTCCAGGAGGCCTGGACGTGACCGCACTAGAAGAGCCACATTCTTTGGAACCAACTTACTGGCAAGCGCAATGACTTTCTCAATTGCCGTGTATACTTCGGCATGATGTGCGGGATGGAGATTGTTTATGTAGGAAGAAATATGAACGTTGGTGCCAGTATCTTCAGTAAACTCAACCTCGCAGGGAAGCCATTGGAACTCCTTGGACCACATGCCCCCATGGGTACTGTCGCCGTAGTGGGGACGTGAAGGCTGAGATGCAGCTGTGAGATGAGGCGCGATTTCTGCACTTTCAAGTCCTTCAACATTGATAAAGTCGAGAGGCACTTTGCCTCCGTTGACAAGAACCCTTGTTCTCCCGTATACCAAGGGGAAAAGAGACGGATGCACGAGGTTGAGCACCTTGTCGTCCGAGCCAGGGTGCCAGTCGCGCTCGGCATCGGGCCGGTCGAGTAATGGTCTGACAGCATCCTTCAGTTCTTGTCTGAGGGACTCTGGGACTCGCTGATCAGACTTGGAAATCGTTGACCCGGCATCGAGGGCAAGGACCCGGCCAATCCTCTCGAATCGCTTGGCCTTGTCCCGCAGCTCGGTCAGGCACCAATCCCATGCCATCTCGCTCATGAGATGGATAGCACAAGCCTCCTGCTTCCACTTCGCAATGATCTCATCGTCGAAGACTTTCTTGTGCCAGTCTGGCTTGTCGGTCAAGGCATTCATGACTCCCAGCATGGCCACCTCTCTGGCGGTCAAGCGAGGTGACTGTTGGAAATCACTGGCGCCATGACGGAATCTGTCAAGGGCTTCCAGCTCGAACTGATAATAGTAGCAGAACCCGGGGACTTTGAGTTGCCCGTCTCCTGTGTTGTCAAAGTCCTCGTCGAGGCCCAGCTCCAATCGCGCCATTCTGGGATAGTGAGGCCTCTTAATGGTCAGAGGACGCAAAGTAACTCGGCTGAGTGCTGAGCAAGATTGCAAATATGGTCGAGAAGTTATCTGGAGAGCGGCGTTCTGTGCTTGCACGAGGCTAGCATTCTTATATTCGATGAGGACGGGAGATGAAAACTGACGAGACTTCCCAATAGGAAGTAGCGTCAGGCTTCCGCGCGTTGCCTTGCTAGCGTACCGCACATTGTGGGCGTCCAACGAGACACGCTGATTGCCAAGAGCGGCTCGTTAGGCAGGAGAGCTCCACTGCATGTACTTAACCCAAAGCGGGAAGCCAGGCTGGAGTGACCAGTCTTCGTTCCGAGACCTCGTTATATTTTGCACAGTACTGCACCGGTTCACCACCTGAAGTCTGACCTCCGTATCCGTGTTCTCGTGATCAGACCATCGTGGCAGCGACCAGTCAGCACAGAGGAGAACAGTACGAGATAACAGCGCCACAGGTCAAGCTATATATGCTACCATGGTCAAACTGTCTTAGCACTCATTCATGATTCTAAACTCTGTCTAACATCTTTTTCGTGTCACAATATCAGTTTGATATTCAAACATGAGAGGCATTTCACGAATATTAACGAGTGTTGTCGGGGATAATAAGGCACGTGGAATCGCTGAGAATCATAGACTAGGTCAGATTAGAATGCGATACCTTGGCGAGAAACAGACTTTTGGGGTTGTCGTTGATTATATCTGTGGCATTTAGAGGAGGCACGATGCGAGCTGGTGGAGCACTTCCACAAGTTGAGACAACTGGGCAGGGTTATTTGAGGCGTGAATACCGAGATACAAAGTGGTGATCTCTCGCTACCGTTCCGTGCATCTTGTAGACTGCTGTAGATAGCCATTTCATTGCCACCCTTGCATATTGGTTGTACGATTGTCGATAACAATTAATCTCCGCTTTCATCTGAAGCAACGTATATTTCTTTGACCTCATTTGTCTCCCCATTGATCAATTCCCAGAAATGACCTGAAAATGTTTGCTGTTCGTGTGCTTCACGTGACTGAGATTGTCCGGTACTGAGGGGCTGTTCGTCCACAGCCATGAGAAGCCGATCGGAGCGGATGCCGGGTGGAGACCGGGCGATTTGACGGGCCAGTTTGGACAGCCCCGCGCTTCGAAGAAAGTTAGTTTCTCCATACATACAAATTCCGATGAGCGCCTAGTCCAACACACGTTTGTCAGCAATAACCAACTGCCGGTAGCACGGTCCGTGATGCCAACAGCAGGTCGAACAATTACGCGGAAAGGCAAAGCTGTGAATTTGGACGGGGAGAAAGGTAGGAGTGCTATCGTCGGCTACCTCGCTCGCTGAATACTGACCTTGTTGAAGGCTGTGCGAACTGCGAGCGGCGACGGATTCGTTGCGACTTGCAACGGCCAACTTGCAACAAATGCTCCAAGAAAGGCCTGGAATGCCCCGGATACAATCGCCAGCTACGATGGATCAACGGAGTGGCAGCAAGGGGCCATCTCCAGGGCCGGACCATCCCAACGAGGGCATCTTGTCCCGATTCCCCGCAAGCTGCTCCGGCATGTCCGGGAACTGCCCAGCTCCTAGCGGAAGCGACACCTGGGTGCTCAGATCGTCAAGAATTGAGGGAGGTTGATCCTACTACGTCTCCTGTCGAGGACAATTTACCGTCGCTTACCCGCTTCATGGACTATTATCGGCGGAATCTCGCAGGCCTTATGGTCTGGTTAGATTCCGAGGAGAACAACTATCGAAAACGCGTGGTCCCCCTTGCTGAATACCAGCCGGCCATTGGCTTCGCCATCATAGCATTTGCGGCCGAACATGGCGCGATAGCCTACCCTCATGAGAATATCGCAACGATAGCCGAAAGTGCCCGCGACAAGTGCCTTCATCTGGTCCAAACCCGGGCGCAAGAGATGACCGAAAAGCTCGCCGGAGGCTTCGAGCTGAACAGCCAATCCGATATAGCCGACGCCGAGTGGATGCTTGCATCTATCCTAATTATCAACAACTACGAAAACGCGCGATGCCGCCCTAAGGCGGCTGAGGGCCACAGGCGAGCAGCCCGTACGATTGTCAATCTATTCACCCACTCGGTCTCAGCCGAAGGCCGCGAACTCTTTGCTTTTCTCCGAAACCAGCTAGCCATTGAGGATGTGATGGCGGCCACGACAACGTTCGATGATTATCATATCAAGAATGCAATCACCCCTGTTCCAGGGTCAGAGTGTCTGCTATTCTCGAAATATCTCACACTCCTACACCAACTCACGCTTCAGTCAGTGAAGCTAACCGAAGAGCCACACTCGACAGAGACTTCAGAAGGGCTCCTCACTATCGGCATGGTCCAGTCGGAATTTGAGCAAGCTAGAGGGGCCACCTTGATCGCAGCAGGTCGTCTTGGCCTGGTCGGATCGATCATGTCTCATGACTTTGTGCGCCTGGTGGAGACGTACCACAACGCAGGACTGCTGTATGCGTTTCAGTGTCTCAAATGTGCACACGTGGAAAGCCCTGACTGGACGACGGCATCCGCCAAGTTGTTCGATCAGCTGTCAGGTTTCGATGATATAAATACCTTCGTACAAAATCTTGCGTGGCCGACTTTCATTGCGGGAACTAGGTGCCATGGGAATAAGGATCGTCAAAGAATAATCCTTTCTATATTTACTGTCATTCATGAAGCTACGAAATTCGATTATTACATGGACGCCGTCGACTTCCTCAAAGACTTCTGGGCCGGCTCGACTGTTGACTGGAGGTCACTTATCCGGGCGAGAGAATCATCCGGGAAACGGATTCTCGTCGTCTGAGACATCCGGCATGTCTGTCGCCCGAACTGGAGACACACAAGGACATCATGTTGACTCGATCAGAAATTGACAGTTTCCTCATCCTCAATCCCGAACAACACTCTCATGGGGTCCTGGTACTTCATGAAACCTACACCCGGCTCACATATGCCATAACCCAGAAGTCTTTGGGCCTGTGGCTTCATCTGTCTGACCTTCTCCAGGGGAACCATGAGGAACTGGTTTTCCGCAGGGCGCAGAGTTGGTTGACAGAGAAATATCCCAACCGTCTCCCGATACTCGTCCCTATGAGTCCCGATTAGCCAATATTCAAAAGCCACCCTCAGAAGACCGTGCCTTAGGGGTACGCACTTGGTGATATTTCCTCCGCCCGCATGATAAGTATTTCCAAGGAATATACACGCGTCACCGGGCTCAAGCTCAGCGGGGACAGTTTCCTCATCCAGCGGCCGCCGCTCTGGGCCCCAGAGGTGCGACCCCGGGATGACTACCGTAGCCCCGTTAGCCGCCGTGGTCTTGGTCAGCGCGGTCACGCAACCGATCATCACCGGCAGCTGCTTATCATGAGGATGGTAGTCACTGCATCCAGATCAGCATGTCTGAAGATTGTCGCGCGTCCCATGGCGAGAACCCACTTGTCGTCGCGGTGCAAAACCTGCCGCCTGCCGCCCGGGTTAACACGGAAACCGACCGTCGAGGAGATGATGGGCTTCCCGCTGACTGTCTTCTGGTGGTCGCCTCTCCAGAATGTGTGTGACGAAGAGACAAGTATGTTGGCAACGTCAGTATAGAGCTTGTTGCACGCGAGCTCGACGCAATTGTCTGAGATGCCCAGTAAACCGGAGGCTCTCTGAGTCGTCACTGGAAAAAAGCCAGATTTGTCCGGGATGTCTCCGTCAAAGTACGCTTTCAAATCCCTTTTGATCGCCTCCGCAAGATCACGAGTGATGAGCTTCTCTACTATGACACCACCATCGCGATTGATGATATCAACCAGCTTCTCAGGGGTGGTCGAGGGGTCTGTGGCGTCGCAGCGAGCCAGGGATGGCTGCGATCTTGGAGTCTCCGATGATGCCATGGTTGTGATGTTGAAATTGAGATCTCTATAACAACACTGCTTTGGTGGTCGGATAGGGGCCATTTATATCATCTATCAGGGGTAGACACGCCTTCGGAACCAACACGACGAAGGCCGTGAAACTTATCAGCCAGAATTTCTCAAGATGACACCTTCTTCCGGTTAGGTCAGCCATAGGGCGTGTCTGTCAATCGGTGTTCCACATATCCGTCCCAACTCACGACGTGTGACTAGATTGATAAGTAAAGGTTGCAATTGGGAGTAGTCAACTGCACATAGGTCGTGTTGCTCTAGTTTTCTCAAAATAATGCCTATATCGGGTTAGGCTGGTCTTACTTATCTTTACATAGTTGGGGAATCTCGATGTGGAGGGGTGGAGACGAATCATTGGCCGCGCCTTTAATGTCATGTATTGATTACATGGTTTACGGTGCTTACAACTACAAGCTTGGAGCTCATCGAGATCAATTGGGTAGATGACTTTGGTGATCTGAGGTCACCAAAATTTCGATCTTGGTAGGTTGATCTTTCAGGCGCATGGCGATCAGTGGAAGTAGTTGGCATTGCGTCCAGGGTTTTCTGTTTTACATTATTTCGTGCGTGAGGCTTCGGTCGTGCGATTAATGCCTACCATTTTCGCTTGCCTCCAGGGTGCAGAAAAGACAAGAAATGTTTCTAGGGTGATGTAGCAGATTATCTTTGCTACAGAAATCAGAGCATTGTCCTTAATGTGGTATGGCATGGCGAAGTAATTTGAATGCTGCGTTGCGGCCGCTTTGCTTGACTACTGTATTTCTACCAGTATGACTATCATACAATCAGAAGTGAAACGGTGTGCAATCGGGATAACAACAGGTGAGATCATCGGTCAGCACTTAGATGAGCGGGCTGGGACCTACTCTAAAAACTACTATTTATGTCGCCGGGAAGACTGGGCTGCCCCAATACTCTCCTGCTTGAAGCAACGTTGAGTCTACCCCATTAGGACCAGCGGCCACATACAGAAATTTCGCCCATCTTGCCTCAGTGTAGTAGGAGAATTTGGTGTTCCTCAGGATATAGATCAAATCTCCCCAATAGAGGTCCGCCTTTTCAAACCCTTCAACCATGAGGGTGAGCCTGCCCTCCAAGACCTCGAAGGAATTGCCGTGGGGAAGGGTAAAGGTAGGCAGATTACCCATGTCTGACGGCGGACCGTTGATAGTGATCGTCGACTCGGTCAAATTGTGTTCTGGTCCAGTGGATTGTGGAGTCACCAGTGGTTGCACAACATGGTAGAAGCTCGCGCTGTCCCTGTTGAGATACTTTGGCCCGTAATTGTTGGCAATCCAGTAATTGGTATCACTATCATTTCCGATGTCGTTGAATCCGTTGTGCCAAGGGCGATCATGGGGAGCAGTACCATTGAGGATATCCCGGCGAGGAGTGAAGCCTGGCTGTGCCCAGACATCTAGCGACTCAAGCATGGAGATCTCCTCCGGATCGATCTCGTCACCTGTGCCATTGCTCGGGGGAATGACTGCAGGATCGAAAGGCCCGTTGGTTGTTGTATTGTAGGGAACTGCGATGGCAGAAATGAGATGCTCAAAGCCTCCCGGCGCAACCACAGCATGTAGTTCCGAGTCCGGGTCAACCAATTGGGAAGTGTGATTGGTGAAGGGTGGCCATGAACCGAAGTCGCCAGTGGTCAGAACCCGGGCCTCCTGCTCACGATTTGAGCGTTGAGCCCAGACGTGCACGCGACCCTTGAAGTTGAAGAATGTTTCGTAATGCGTTTTATGGAGGTGTGGCAGGACAACTAGATTGCCAGACGCTGGACCAGTATTGCGGAAGATGGTATATTCCCCACCAGAGGAGGGGCCGGTCACAGGAACTCTGAAGATCACAGCACCTGCGGCCATAACCATAGCTGGAGCATATCGGCGAATGATATACGTCTGCGTCACGTTAGGCGGGCTTTCGAGATCTGGCACCGGTCCGTAGGTGCTATTGAGCTGTGCAGCGGTTGTCGCCAGGAATAGGACCGGTGATAGAAGCCAAAGATACCACATGCTTGTCTGAAATACAGATATATGATTCCACGGTGGTTTTCAAAGACGCAATTATGGGAAAGTGACCTTCACGCCCTTAAACACTTTGAAAACCGACTTGATTACAGTGCTGCGGCCGGTGGATGTGACTGTTGATGAGAGAGGTGCACAATCGACACACAGAAGTGAGAAACACATTGCTTTTTATTCTTCCATTTCCACGTACACAATACTGCCATCAACAACAACGTATCGATCGGTCTTACATGGACGGAACAATGACAAACGCTGGAAGGTGAATTTGGAGCATTCTGACAAAATCGCTGGTCTAGAAGCGAAGTACGGAATAATGATCCATCCGACTGTGTTGTTCCGATGAAGTCGGGGACTTAGCTGAATCCGCCAACAGAGTCATGTGACCCGGCAAGTGGCTGGTGATTCGCGGCGAGTGCAACAAATGAGAACGCGTGCAGACCCCAATCCTTACAAGCTGCAAGTAATAATGATAGGAAGGGTAATTACGATATCTCTAGCTATATGGCTTCTATCCATAATCGTGAAAGAGCCCAAGCTCCTACGCAGATGAAGCAGGGCATCCAAGCAGTTCTGAGTCACACGGAGCGATGTTCCTCCACAGTCGATAGTTCTGAAGTTCTGATCAACACCCCAGACGTACGACAGAGCAGTAAAGTGCGGGGCCGGCGAGGTGCCCAAGGCTACCACCTGGAAGTCTCTACGGATGACGTTGGCCTCGTCGTCTGGACGCGTAGGTTGGACGACAAAGACACGTATGCTGGTCTTTGACTGTGGTGGGAGAGGATGTGCACTGTAAAGCCCCTCAGCCTTGCTGTGTTTTCCGCCACTCTCTCCACGATGGCCGGCTGGACGGCAGCTGTTGGTTTCTAGCAGCGTAGATGAGATGGGTCCTGTGCCATTGTTTTGGGAGATTCTGAGTGATCGGAGCTTCAGATGCTACAAAAACCAATCTCCTCAGACGTCACTTTGGCTTCACGGCACGAAGGCTGAAAATGTACACTAAATTATGTGGATTGAAAGCGCAAGTAGGCTGACCTAACCCTAGGAACGAAAGGGAGGTCTGAGGGGGGCCCTGGGCTGTAGGTGCAGCCACCAGCCTTGACTATAATTACCCAGGCATGAAACAAATGCAGGTCGGCACTATGGCCGCATCTCACGTGTGCCGGCTGGGAGGTGGCCTCGAGGGTGGTTGAGTCGAGCTTGGCGGTTGTGGGGTCCGCGAAGCTGCAGTGTAGCTGGCAGCTAAAGCTTGAGTGGATGTGGCTAGCTTTGGACCGCCCTAAGCGTGTATCTGATGCAGACGGGCATTTCTAAGGTTGCAGCGCCAGAGGCGGGTTCCCTGATTTTGGCATAGATTCGCTTGGCTGGAGGCCCGCGCTTAACAGGCCAACGGCAGGCCAGGGGTGCTTGCTTGTTAGCAGCTCCCCTGCCGGGCCCACGTCATTCCACAGACCAAAAACGAGGCCCTTTGGGAAGAAGCTTGCTTCCTCTGGACCTCGTCTCGTCGTCAAAAAAGAAGAGACTGCCAGACCAGAGAGACTGGGCTCAGGAAGACGGCTCTCCAGGACTCAATTGGCATCTTGTAAACGGCGACCTGCCCCAATTTGCTTGTCCACATCGCCCTTACCAGCTCCTAGATCTTGTTGCCCTCATCGTCCATCACTCATCATCGTGACGCGGCCCGTGTCCCCCTCGCGTTTAGCTCGCACTGAGACAGCGGCAGCTTCATACGACCATCCTGCCCACCGGCCAACGGAGAGCACAGGAGATCGACCCTTCAATCTTCCTTGTCCTCCACCATGGCTCCCAGAAGATGGTTCAATCTGCGGGTCCTGCTCGGCTTCGAGAACCCGCGCTCTCATAGTAACTGGTGGCACGAGTCGCACCAGCGTCTCCTCCCCAGCTATGTTGACGAGGCCCTACAGTCCGCCATCCCCGCTCCCGAAGTCACCAAGATTGCCCTGCGCCTGCGCCATCTCGTCGAGGAGGCCGTGCCTGTCGAGCTAGACGAGGAGCAGATCACCCGCCCCCACTCCAAAGTCATCAGCAAGAAGGTCATCCAGGCTGCCAGAGAGGCTGGTGGCTCGCAGAACGGTGCATGTGTCGTCTACGGCCTGCTCGTGTGCAAGCGCTGGTTCAAGCAGCAGTCCCTGGCCGAGCTCTGGGACTGCGACCTGCACGCGTTGAGGGCCGTGGCCTGCGAGGTGATCTCTAAGCAACTCATCGAGACCGAGGAGGACCAGGAGTACCTGATGCACTCGGTGCTGCTCAAGCGGTACTCGATCGTTATCGACAACGAGTCCACGCCACCGAGCAATGTCATCGAGAAAGCCGTCGACCTGCACGCCCTGCGCGTCATCGGGTCCTCGGGCTACCAGAAGTGCGTGAGCTACCTCTGGAAGGGCTGGCTCTGCCAGGACGAGAACGACCCGGCCAGCTTTGTCGACTTCAAGGACAAGGACGATACCAGGTTCCACATCCACCTCGACCCAGATCGCATGCGCGCCCCAATGTACCAGAACGCCGCTCAGCTGCTCATCTCGCTCATCTACCTTGGTCTGTACACCGGTGCTATCAACTCCATCAACAGGGATGCGGACGTCGATTTCGTCGAGATCCTACTGTACGTCTTCACCTTGGGCTTCGTGTTTGATGAGTTCACCAAATTCTGGAAAGCTGGCTACCACATCTGGGGCTTCTGGACCGCTTTCAACGCTGTACTATACGCCCTGCTTTCGACCAGTCTCGGCTTCCGCTTCGCCGCCCTCAGCCACGACTTGTCACCTCCGGGTGCTGAACCGGGCCCCCGCGAAAAGTTGAACGTGATATCATACAACTTCCTCGCCTGCTGTGCGCCGATGTTCTGGATGCGCCTTTTGCTGTACCTCGACAGCTTCCGCTTCTTCGGTGCGATGCTGGTCGTTCTCAAGGTCATGATGAAGGAGTCTATCATCTTCTTTGCACTCCTAGCCGTCATCGTCGTCGGCTTCATGCAGGCCTTCATTGGACTGGACAAGGCAGATGATAATATCACGGACTTGAAGTTCATCTCGCAGGCCATGGCCAACGCGCTGATGCAGTCGCCCGACTTTGATGGTTTCGACAGATTTGGAGCACCCTTTGGTTTGATCCTATACTACCTATTCACCTTCGTCGTCATGGTTGTTCTCCTGAACATCCTGATTGCGCTGTACAATTCGGCGTACGAAGACATCTACACCAACGCGAACGACGAGTACCTCGCCCTATTCGCCCAGAAGACGATGCAGTTCGTGCGCGCGCCGGACGAGAACGTGTTCATCGCCCCGTTCAACCTCATCGAGGTGTTCTTCCTGGCCCTCCCGCTCGAGTGGTGGATGCCCAAGAAGCAGTACGAGCGGCTCAACGACATAGTGATGGGCGTCATCTACTCCCCGCTGCTGGTCGTGGCCGCGTACTTCGAGACCAAGAGCGCGAGCGAGATCCGCGCCAACCGCGCCCGCGGCGAGGAGGACGACGACACCATCGAGGAGTGGGAGCAGATGGCCGACCAGGTCGACTTCGAGAGCGACGGCTGGAACAAGACGGTCAACCAGGCCAGGACGAACCTCGAGGTCGACGCCACCGTCGTCGAGGTGCAGAAGCTGCGCTCCGAGGTCGAGAAGCTGCAGGACCTGGTCCTCCAGCTGACAAAGTCCATGGCCAAGGGAGCTGGCGGACCCGGCGGTGGGAATGGCGAGAAGTCGACGTCTCATCTTAGTAGGACCAGCACTGTAAGTGACACCCAGGAGTGTCCTAATTCCCAAATGCGCGGGCAACTCAACTGACCTTTATCTGCAGGCTGTGGCAGACAGTCAGCTCATAGAAACCGGCGATGACGACGACGGGCACCTCGAGACAGACCCCATGGAGTAACGTCCAGGGGGCTTTGGACCACAGTATCAGTAGAAGAGATGTTCCTGTGGAACGTGGAAGGCAGAGGCAGTGGAGTTCCGACGTGATCATGGAAACCGATGAAAATGCTGTGGCAGGTTGATGGATATACCAGGCACTGGCTGCACACCTCGTTGGCTCGGCAGGAGTTTGGGGGTTTCCCTAGTTTATGGATGGCTTCACCGCGCAGGCGTCTTTAGCGAAGTGACTTTGACGAGGACCTGTGTTCTTGCGATGTGACCTAATGCTCAATGCAACAAACTGTATTCATCTTTCACCCACTCGAGAATTTGGTTCCACGCACCGTGACTATGAGAGAGCCGGGGTTGGGGGAGGGGGGGACGGGTGAGAGGTACAGATTAGGAGGCTGCCCCACGGTGTATATGGTCTCCTGCCTCCATATGGCATCCGAATCAGTCGCCCAATGCCTTGATAAGGCTTGCCAACGGTGAGCGGCCTTAGGTTTAGACTCAAAAGCAGTTTCATGATATCAAATTCTACTTGAGTGTCTTGAACAAGCAACACCGTGGTGGGAGGCTCGCCCACCGACGAGGGTTTCGAAAAGACTGCTCTGGATCTACCTAGTATACTCGTTGATATCGACATCAAGTTGTCCTGAACCCCTGCCAAAGCTCAAAATGTCGGCCTCTCTTCCCCATAAAAGGAATAACGATCTTCTTAGTTGCTACCCGAGCCTAGACACCATTAACGAGAGTGGGACTGCGTCTCTTGACTACCAAGTCCGCAAGCTCCACAATCGTGCGACGATTGTCAGTCAGCTCGGAGGTTGCAATGTCCACCTTGAGTTGCGAGGCGATCCAGCTTCGCAATTCGATGGATACGAGCGAGTCTATGCCCAAGCCGGCCAGGCTGGAGTTACCAGTCGAAGAAATGTCGTTATCCGTGAGGCCAAACATCCTCATCAGCTTTTGCGTCATCTGCTTGACAACGATGGCCACTGCCTCGTCGTGCGACGCTGCACTTTGGAGTTGTGCTTGCAGACTATCTGGCGAGGACTCGAGGCTCTGGCCGGAGCCTGTCAGTCGGGAGTTTCGATATCTCAATCCTGCGAAGCGCTTCTCTTGGATCCAATCCTCTTCCCAATGAGGACCCGGAGATGTGTTGATCCCCGTGACGATGACGGCGGGGCACGAAGCAGAACAGGCCATGTCCAGCACCGACATAAGGTCCTCTTCATGCATGGCTTTGCAGCCTGGTATCTGAGAACGATTGGCGTTGGCACGGTAGCTTTCGGCTCCGTGGTCAACCGAGCTGACCATGCCTAGGTCTAGAGCGACAGCTGGCTTCCCCAGGGCTCTTCGATGCTGTGCGAGTGCATCCTGAAAAGTGTTAGCAGCGGCATAGTTAGCCTGGCCTGCGCCACCAATGACTCCCACGAGGGAAGAGAGCATGATGAAAAAGTCGACGTCGTTTGCGATCTTGTGCAGATTCCAACTGCCTTGGACCTTCGGGTTTGTTGTTGCGTGGAAATCGTCCAATGCCGTTTCCGAAAGGAGCGCATCCTGGGGCCCTATGGCGCCTTGTATGACGCCCCGAATAGGCGGCACGCCGCCCTCCTTGCACACCTGCAGCACCGCAGCGAGCTGGTTCTCGTCCGACACGTCGCACGCATGTAGGTATACCACGCAGCCGCGATGCTCCAGACTGGCCACAAAGGGATCCCGTTCGGCCTTCGCGTTTGCACTTCTGGAAAGGATGATCAAGTGCCTCGCACCACGATCGACCAACCACTCGCAGATCCGCCGTCCAAGGCCCTCGAGTCCGCCAACCACGAGATAGGAAGTGTTAGGTTGTAATCCCAGTGATTGGGTCCTACCGCATACCGGAACCAAATCTTCCCCGGCGACAGTAGCAACTATCTTGCCTACATGCTGGCCGCTCTGCATGACGCGGAATGCCCGTTCGATGTCTGGTATAGGATACGTCGATATGGGCCCGATCAGACGTATGGCATTCGTTTCGAGAAGGCTTATGACATGCTTCAAGGCTCGGAAGATTTCCTCTCGTTTGCCCCTCTCCCAGGCAATCATGTCAATGGATGAAAAGGACAGGTTTCGGGTGAAGGCCAGCATATCCAGCCGGCTGTTCTGCTCGAGATCCCTCTTTCCGATCTCGACGAATCTGCCGAATTCCGCCAGGCAGTCAAACCCTGCCTGCAAGAACGGTCCCGCCAGCGAGTTGAGAACAACATCTACACCCGTGCCAGAAGTACGGGTCTTGATTCCGTCCACAAAAGAGACGTCTCTGCTGGAGAAAATGTGGTCTTCGCCGATGCCGAACTTGTCTCTGACAAGGTCTCGCTTGGCCTGAGTCCCAGCTGTGACAAAGACTTCGGCCTCGGCAAACTGAGACAGCATAATGGCCGCCTGACCGACTCCCCCCGCACCTCCGTGTATCAGGACTTTTTCGCCCTTCTGTAGCCTCGCCGTCGAAAGCAGAGAGATATAGGCAGTGGAAAAGGCGAGCGGGATGGAAGCGCCCTCCTCGAAACTCATGTCGTCCTGAATGCGGACGACGTTGGTGTATGGTGCCCGTGCTCGTGTCCCATAATGGCCCAGCAAGAGCGCACAAACACGGTCCCCTACTTTGAGCTCGCCTTTGTCGATAGCGGCTCTCCCCAACCTCGTGATGACTCCCGCACACTCGCAACCCATGAAGCGGTTCGCCTCCAGCTGGCCCATGGCAACCATTACGTCGTGCAAATTCACACCAAAGGCTCTGGGCTCAATCTCTACCCAATCTTCCGGCAGTTCGTCACCGTCATCATCACCATCATCATCCCGGAAGTATAGGGAATCTAAAAGTCCGGGGTCCTTGACATCCATCCGCAACCGACGGTCTGATTGTAAAAGAGGCTCCAGCACTACCTCGGTCGCCTCAACATTGCTGCAGTGCTCGAGATTGAATGCTCGCGGTGTGTGGATGACTCCGTTCCTCTCGGCGTATTCGAACTCTCTATCATGAGAATTTGCGCTTAGAGAAGCACCGAAGACGCGGCATATCGCGTCGGACGTCTTGGTCGTCCATGGGTCACGCGAACCGTCGATGTCCAGCGAGACGTATCGCTTCCCAGGGCTCTCGTTGCGCAGAGTGCGGAGCAGACCAAGGTGAAAGGATCTCCAAGGATCCTCCGAAGCCATGGTAGCCCCTCTACTGACCCATAGAAGCGCGTTGGAGTTGGTCATCGTCGAAGTGATCTCTTCGAAGCCTTGACTTTCCATGCTTCCATGCAGAGGGCTATCCAGTTCCTCAAGGAATATACACGTCTTTCCCACGACATCCACGTGGCCGAGCGGGTGTATTGAGAGGGTAAAACCAGTCTTGTCGGCAATGTTTTCTCGGAGACTTTCCAGCCATGTCGATGGAGGCGGCGAGCCTGCATGCACAAGAACAATCTCGTCCGAGTCTACTTGGTTGGGCAACTCTGGGTCGACCGTAGCCGTGGACATGATTGTGCTGATCATGTAAAACTCGTCATCGTCGCAGTCAGGAACCTCAAATTCGACACCATTAAAGCCACTCGAGGCTAATATGGTTTGCCAGAAGTCGAGGGTAAGATTCGGCGACCATCGCCGCTCAGGCTCTTCGCTCAGCCACCAGCCCGGCAGTAGTCCGGCGAAAAAGCACAGGTCGAGCTGGTCTTGTGTGGTTTCGACCAAGATGAGTCGACCTCCCGGCTTTAGCAGCTTGTGGACGTTTTTCAGCGTCCGTCTCATGTTCTTAGTCGCGTGCAAGACTTGACAGGCCACAATGACGTCGTAGCTGTTGTCTTCGAAGCCTTGGTCCTCTGGGTCGGCTTCGATGTCCAATTTCCGAAATGCCATGACGTCCTGGTGGGCGGCAAAGCGCTCGCGGGCCGCCTCGAACCAGCCTGCGGAAACGTCGGTGAAGTCGTAGCTCTCGATGGGCATGTTGTCTCCTAACGCGTCCATGATGAGCTGCGTGCAACTCCCCGTGCCTCCCCCTATCTCCAGAATGCGAGAGCGTGGGTTATCGTGCGCGCAGAGTTTTACCAATTCGCTTGCCTGCGCGTTGGAGCGGTTCCACTTGAGGGCGTCCACGTAATATCTGGATAGGAGTTGGTCCTCCATCATCAGCCCGAGCGGCTCTATTTTCCTACGCAGCATAGCTGGCAGGTGGGAGCCCAAACGAGAAATCATCTCGCCGTTGACGCTGTCTCGCACCACTCTGGCCCGCAGCGTTGCCCTCTGTTCCGTGCCGTCCCGCAACCAGCCGTCACTGTCTGGCCCGAGCTTCTTGGTGCAAGCAAGACTCAGCTGCTCTTCCATCCACTCGTAGTACTTGAGTATGTGCCCATCTAGTCGCGATATGTCTTCGGTGGTCAGTTGCTGCACGGCTTCCTGTATGTAGTGCACCGTACACCGTCGGAGATCCATCATGAGATCCTTTTCTCGGGCCAAAGTCTCGGCACCGATGCTCAAAGAGCTTTTCAAAAAGCTGGAGTCTGCTAGCTTGATGTCTGGTGCCCATACCCAGGAGCCACAGCCGCTCAAAGTATTTTCGGTATGTGTTCCCTGGTCTCCTAGGCCAGTCCCTGAGGATTGGAAGGAAAGACCCGTGATCTCGATGTGACTATTGGATGACACAAGTCCTTTGGCGTCAGCTTCGAATACTGTGAGGTCGGCAGAAAAGGATTGGGAGTTCTGATCAGTAAGGCCGGCTTGAGCACACAAAGTATGGCCAGCGCCAACGCTCCGCAGGCTGGACGATATCTTGGCCTGCTTCAGGCGCCTCGGAAGCCATTGGTCTTTTAGTCTTGTTCCTGTCCACGGAAGTGCAGTGTATGCCGCTTGTATGACCGAGTCTATAGTTGTGGGGTGAACAACAAGCTGGTTTTCGAAAGAGTGCGGCATGACAGCGGCCGTGTCGGCAACGAGGAAAGTACACGAAGAGCCCTGGCTGTTGCTATGGATCCGTGTAATGTTCTGGAACAGGGGGCCGTGGCGTATGCCTGTTGCGTGTAGAGAGTCCCACAGGTCCTGGGGATTTGTCGAGCGGGCGTATGTTGCGTCATCTGGAAGGTTGTGGCTTTCTTGCTTCTCTAAGTTCTCCAATTGTATCAATCCAGTACAGTGTTCTGTCCAGGTGTCAATCTCTCCCGACAGTGAGTGGACATGGAACTCGAGCCAGTCCCTGGTCCCTAGGGATTTGTTGTCGCATGGACGTAGCGTCAGGCGCAAGTCAATGTTTACCTCTGCTTCAGCAGGTAGGACCAGATTCCGTGAGAACTCAACGTCCCGCAAGCGATAGACGACACTGGAATCTGGGGTCGTTTGACAGAACTGCGTGACTGCTTCGATGGCCATGCTGATGAAGCCGGCGGAAGGGAAGCATATGTTTGACCCGACGACGTAGTCTCGTATCCAGGGCACATCGGACTCACGAAGGACGTGTCTCCACATTGGCGCAAAAGGGGGGCAAAGAGGCTGTCGTGACCCGATCAAGTGGTGAGGTGGGACTCTCCTCTGCCGGGATTCCTGGCTGCTACGCGGCTCTCTCCAGTATCGCTTTTGATGGTTCCAGGGGTACGACGGCATGTCGTAGAGCACCCTTACTCTAGCCTCGTCCCTACCGTTGGGAAAGTTGATTGCGTCCAAGTCAGGGCGGTAGCTCTTCTGCGTCAGCTCTGTGGCGAGTTGGCACATAGTGTCTACCGAACTCTTTCCGCGAGAAAGGCAGCTGAGATACGCCACTTTGGATCCTTTCGTGGTCTGCTTGATTGGACCGCTGAGGGCCCCGTGAGGTCCTATTTCAATTATCGCATCGACTGTCTGCTCATTTGTTTTGGAGTCCGAGAATATGGCGCGCAATGCGGACTCGAACTCGACGGGTTGCACCATACTCTCTTTCCAGTGAGCAGGGTCCAACAAAGGCTTGAGACTTTTCATGTATCCGCCGGTCTTGGGGGATGAATATAAGACTGTCCTCTGAGTATCTTTGTCGGTGTTGCTCTTGTCATCTTGATCAAATTTGAGCAAGTCTGCAAGCAAGGCTCCGAATGCCTCTGCCATGGGCTCCATGTGCTTTGAGTGGAAGGCCTCTGTGACTGTGAGCCGTCTGTAAAAGACTCCGTCAGCCTTGAGCAGCTGCTCCAGTATTTCGATGGCAGGCAAATCTCCCGAGCAAGTCGTGCTGGATTGGCTGTTGACACATGCAACAACCACCCCTTGACAGCCACCATACTCCTTGTTGGCACGTGAAACGTAGGCGTCGGCTTCACAACGACCCAGACCGACGGCAATCATCCCCCCTGGGACTGCCAGTTCTGGCTTTGGTCGAGCTGTCAACATGCCGCGGAAGTAAGTTATGCCGATAGCTGATCGAGCCGAGATGGCGCCGGCCGCATAGGCTGCGGCCGCCTCTCCACTGGAGTGACTGGTTATCGCCGCTGGTCGAATGTCCCAAGACCAGAGAAGCTGCACGAGCGCAATTTGAATGGCTGTCGATAGAGGCAGGCTGTACTCGGCGTCGTTCACTCGAGTCGTGACTTTGTCACGATGTAATTCTTCTGATTCATTGGCGTTCAGTCAGCGTCATCATTGGTACTAGCCATATAAGACACAGTCGCCCAACTTACCCATGATAGACCAGGTCGAACCCATCTCCTTGATGTATTCATCACATGAGAGAATCGCCTCTTTGAAGACCGGAAACGCCCCCAGTAGCTCGCGGCCCATCGCATGCCACTGTGCTCCTTGGCCAGTGAATACCCAGCCGAGCCGGATCTTCTCGCCGGTTCTTTTGGGCGTCAGCCAGTCGCTTTTGAGAGCAGAAACGAGATCGCTGAGGCTTTCTGCGGCACAAGACGCCGTCCAGGGTAAGATGGAGCGGCGAGAGCCCAAGGTGTATGCGAGATTGTCCAGGAAGCCTTGCTCATCAGTTCCGCGGTAGTCGCTAACGTAGTCTCCCAGGTTCGATATCATACGCTGGCAAGCCTGCTCATCCTTTGCACTAAGTGTGAAGATGCGAGCCTGGTTGGTGCCTCGATGAAGTCGGCGACCTTCGTCTCCATTGGAACCGTTTCCATTCAATATTGTGGCTGGGTCATGCCACTCCAATATCGCGTGAGCATTGGAGCCTCCAAAACCAAAGTTGTTTACAGATGCGCGACGGGTCCCGTCCTTTAGAGGCCAATTCTGCACGAACTTGGGGAGCTTTCCGGAGTTAATGCCTGGAGAAATCTGATGGGGTGACGCAGAGGACGAACCTTGATGTTTCTCTCGTTGAGCTTGAGTGTGCTGTCTGGTTGTAGGAACCGCGCATTTGGTGGTACAAGTCCCTTTTCTAGCGACAAGGCCTGTGTGATTGGCATTCCATATCAGTTTCCACACAACCATAAAGGGAAGAAACGCATCAATTACCACTTTGATTATCCCAGCTAGCCCACTCGCGGCCTCTGTGTGTCCAATGTTGGCTTTTATGGAACCCATTTGCAAAGCCTGGCCGTCGAAGGCTGCTGATATGGCCGAGACCTCGAGCGGGTCGCCCGTGGCTGTTCCGGTGCCGTGGGCTTCGATGTATGATGTCTGCGACATGTCCAGACCTGCTTTTCTGTAGCATTCGCGAATCAAGCGCTCTTGTGCCTCGTCGCTGGGCGCAGTGATGGTAGATGTGCGGCCGTCCTGGTTAAGTGCCGTCTCTCGGATGACAGCCCTAATAGGATCTTGGCCGCGCAGAGCGGCCGGGAGAGCTTTCAATACGATGGCGGCTACTCCCTCTCCACGGCCGTAACCAGCAGCCCTGGCATCAAACGCATACGAGATGCCATCGGGTGAGAGGAAACCCAGATTTGACATGGACACAAAAACATCCGAGTTCAGCAGTAAGTTGGCGCCTATGATGATGGCCATATCCGACTCCCCTGCACGTAAGCTCTGACAAGCCAAGTGCAGGGCTGTCAGTGTTGTCGAACAAGCCGTGTCGATGGTGACACTGGGACCGCGAAGATCAAAAAAATGGGATACACGGTTCGACACCATAGTACCCGCATTGCCTGTGATGAAGTATCGGGGGAGTGTCTCCGGGTCGCGGCTGAGCGAGTCTGTGTAGTCCCGATACATGACGCCGCCAAACACCGACGTGTTCGATCCTGATATGCTCTCCAACGTCAAACCGGCTTGATTTTCGAACAACGAATCAGTATGTATTTTCCCAACGCAGCAGGTTTCACAGGCGCAACGCAACTACATACCGCTTTCGAGAGATTCATAGACGACTTCAAGCATCAGTCGGTGTTGGGGATCCATATCCTGCACATCAATCAGAATATGAGACGCTTCTGTCATGGAAAAGGATGTTCATACCCGGGCGTTTTCCTCGCTCATATTGAAGAAGGCGGCATCAAAGAGAGCTGGATCCTCCTCGAGGAAGTGTCCACCCCTGACATGAGTCTGCCCAGCGGCCCGGCGGCGTCAGCAACCTAGATGCAGGCAAATTGACGAAATTCCTGTGACGAAGTTCCTGAGCGTGCAAGTACTTACCGATCCTAACCTCTCGCCATTTGGGTGGTAGACACCGCCGACATTGAACCTCGAGGCCGGAATCTTGGACCAAGCGCTGCGGCCTTTTCCAATCAGGTCCCATAGCTTCTGTGGACTCGTCGCGTCGCCCGCGAATCTACATCCCATGCCAGTTATGGCAACAGGAGTGGACGAGTTGCAAGACATGGTGTGTTGTGTATGAGTTCAGGCTCACTGAAATTATCTTGCGGATAATTAAATGACAAGTCAAGAAGTTATTATAAAATAGATGCTGGGCTCGTTGTAGGTAGAAGAACATATATGTAATCAAATTTTCAAGACCAGCCCCATCACATTCATCAATGCCTACTAGTAGTTTTCGGACTTGTGTCTAGAGACCCTAGACGTATGCCATCTAACACGCGGAGGCTGACATGCGGAGCGCTCTGATAGGAAGAAAGCTGTACCCTGAGCGAGGCCGGGAAGGAGCTGACCGGTCTCCACATTTAGGGTGCTCCTTTCACACTGCGCCCGACACTCGGAAGAACTAAATGAGGCAATGCTCATACAAACGCCGAGGTAGCGACTTGTGTCACTGTCCACGCGATTTGGCATTTTACAAGGTCATATACACACATCCCAGCCAGTTGCAGTTTGTCGATTATAGAATTTCGGGCGTTGATAAAGTATCGCTGCCACAGCTGACCTCCCAAAATTAAAGATCAATTGAATTAGCCCAAGACACCATGCCATCCGCCACTTGCACTTTTGTCGGGCCTTCGCCGGCTGATAGATTTTCAGAGATGGAGGCAGCATTCGAGTCGGCCGTGAAATCCGGCAAGATTCCCGGGGCTGTCATAATGGCAAAAGACATAAGTGGTACGTGTGTAGTATGACTTGAGACTCTTTCCAAAGCCCGTTCCACGGCTCCACAGTATTAACACTTTAGAAGGTGCTGTCGATTACCAGCGTTGTTTCGGGGCGAGAACGGTCCTGCGTGATGAGTGTCAGAGACTACCGCCAATGGAGCTGGACACACCCATGAGGCTCGCCAGCGCGACAAAGTTTCTCACAACGATTATGGCGTTGCAGTGCGTTGAGCGTGGGCTTTTTTGCCTGGATGAACCCATTGACAAGTGGCTTCCCGACCTGGCCGCCACCAAAGTGTTGACGGGCTTCGAGTCTGGCCCCGCCGGGATACCAATCACTCGTGAACGCCATGGCAGCATCACTCTGAGGCACCTCTTGACGCACACGGCGGGGCTCGCGTACGTGTTCCTCCACCCCCTTCTGGAGGAGTGGGTGGCCAAAGGATACCTACAGTCGACCGAGAGGTTCTCCATCGAGAGCCGTCTTGGACCACCCGCGATAAACGAGCCTGGAGCGGAGTGGAGGTACGGTGCGGGTCTCGACTGGGTGGGCAGACTGATCGAGCGCGCCACGGGCATGGATCTGGAGGAATACCTACAGAGGAACGTGTGCGAGCCCTTGGATACAATCGACATCACGTTCCAGCTGCAGGAGCGGCCCGATCTACTGGCCCGGCGAGCCGATCAGACCTACCGTGACGAAGAGGACGGTAGCCTGCGCTACGATGACTCGGTCTACTTCCGCCGCGACGGCGACGAGTGTTTCGGGGGCCAGGGGGCCTTCTCCAGCCCGCGCGCCTACATGAAGGTCCTCCACTCGCTGCTGAAGCGCGACGGCCTACTCCTACGGCCCGAGACGGTCGACCTCATGTTTCAGCCGTCTCTCGATGCGCCCATCGAGCAGCAGATGAATGAGCTTATGGATGCATCGCCAGAAATCAACTACGCCGGACCGGTGCCTCTGGATCTGAGGAAGAGCTTCGGACTGGGTGGGATACTGGCCATGAACGACCTCGACGGTGAGACCTGGCGGCGAAAAGGGTCCATGACGTTTGGCGGCAGTCCTCATGTTCTTTGGGTAAGGTCCCAATCTCGCGGATATCTTGTTGATGATGCTGACGTGTTGAAATAGCAAATTGACCCTTCCGCGGGGCTCTGCACCCTCGCATGCTTCCAACTAGAGCCATGGAATGATCCGACTTGCCAGGTTCTCATGCGCGCATTCGAGAGAGCAATGTATGCACAACTGCCGAAAGCATAAGGAGAGTACGTGCCATTTTACGAAGGATCGGGGCTGCGCATGATCTTCTCAGGACTTGCAACATTCATGTATACTGTACACCAGGGTTCGTCGTCAATCGACCTCGGCGCTTTGGAGGAGTGATAGAACCGATGACGTTATCACCAAGTATTTATTCGCCGGTATGCGAACTTAAAAGTCTAGTGAACCATGATGTATATACAAAGAGAAGGGAAACTATGATATACATAGCTGCAATGATCCATAAGGGAGTTAAAAATGCAAAGTGAAATATCCGGCACAACGTTTCACATTCACTATCGACCCTCATACTACGAGCCTCTAGAAACGTTATGCCGCTAGGATACCTTTTATTATTTCTCCCTCCCCCACAGCTTCTTCTGCTTCTTCACCTCCAGTAAGTAGAGAGAGACAAACATAAATCTTAATAACTGCTTTTGCTATCGAACGCAACTAATCAGAGGTGGTTGGAGACCAAGCTGTCCCGCCGTCTCTCCCCAACCCACGCCCATACTGCTTGCACTGCTAAACGGTCGCCTGACTCTCACTTCGAGGCGGGCTTCACTCTCACCCTCATTGACGGCTTTTCCCAGGTTGTATGCATCCGTGAGTCCCGATGCCAATCGAGGTCTTTGTCGACAAGTTCTAAATCATAGCGGTAAATGATCTTTGCCATGATGGTCTGGATCTCCAGCCACCCGAGACTAGTAGAGTTACAAACGGGAGTTAGCAATACATGTCCGCTCTTCAAAAAAGAATTTAAAAAAAACTCGGGAATTTTAGCTTACCTCCGGCCCATACATGATCGTACCCCGTACGAAAACGGCTGGCTTGCCTCCAGATTATCGTCCGGGTTCTCTCCGAGCCATCGAGTGGGATTAAACTCCCATGGCTCCGAAAAATTAGACGCCGCCATGCCTGCCGCAAAGGGACTGGTAGACACTGTGGTCTGTAGCCTTTGTCAGTATTTTGAGCTTTGTATTCGCACAAGACAGATGGGGAGGACAGGAAAGGACATACTCCTCCAGGCAAGAAATGACCATCAACAGTCGCGCCGTCTTCTGGCACAACACGCGGCAGGGCAAACGGCAGAGGCGGGTACATGCGCATGGCCTCTTGGGCTACTGCTTTGAGGTATTTGAGAGGCGTAGTACTAGCAGCGTCGATATCTTCGTAGCAGTTGAAAGCCGAGCGGACTTCGTTTTGGAGCTGTACCATGATGGAAGGATTCCTCAAAATATAATACGTAATGCAGGCGAGAGTAGTAGCCGTTGTTTCGCTCCCGGCGATCCTGTTCTAGAAATTAGCCCAAGGAATTACATGATGCTACTGGAACACGTACACAAAGTCCGAGGAGTGCGCCGCGATCTGGAAATCAGAGATGGATGCATCTTCCCGGGCTTGGATGATCTTGGTGAGAAAGTCTTCCCTGTCGGACTTGGTGGCCAATCGCCTCTGGACCAGATCCATGGTGTACTTTTGGTGTTTGCGATTGTCCTCGAGCAGCTTCTCAATCAGACCCGAGAACAGTTTCTGGCCGATCATGGCCGGGATGGGAAAACGGCGGAAACAGTCTGCCATAGCGCCGAGGCGTAGACTCTTGGACACGATAGACACCCAGAAATGCTCGGTGCCCGACTCGACACCGCCGAAGTCCTGTCCGAATGCGAGACTCCCGATTATGTCGAACGTGGTCAAGTTGTACCACACTGCAGCGTTGGGAGTCAGCCTTCAAAGAACCAAGCAAGAAGTTTCATCCCAATACAGCGTGGAATAGGCTACAGTGCGGCCATGGCTTTTGAAACATAGGCTCCGGGAAGGGGATTGCTATTCCCAAGCGGGTTGAAATCGTCTCGGGGAGCTGCTTACTGACGATATCCGTGCCCTCCTCAGCTTCCCCGGCCGCTCCGAGCTTCTGTATGAAACGGTCGACAGTCTCTGCGACGAGTGGCTCCTGTGCTTTGAGAGTGCGGTCTGAGAAAGCGCTGCCAAGGTATTTGCGCATTTCGGCGTGGCGCTTGGGGTCGCGCTCGCTGACAATGGATAGTGACTCGCTAGCAAAGTTGCCCCCATCGTAGAACAGGCTCTTGATGAACGGTTTGACGCCCTTGCGGGTGCCGTAGATATCGTGCCATGAGCTGCTTGTATTGAAGCTAAGCTCGTTGGGAGCGACGCGGACAATGGGCCCTAGTTCTCTTGTGTGAGCAATGAAACTAGAGAATGATGGTATATCGTCATCTGGATAGAGCAGTAGCGTCTCACCGTATCTTTCATGCAAATCCAGTTGGCAATACGGCTGCCGGCCACTCATAAAATTCCAAGAATACAGACACTGTACACTCAGCTAGTAAGTATTGCACTGGAGGTCCAGGATATCACTTTTCATCTCACGTTACTGAATGATGCCGATAAAGGACCTGGGAACTTTCTCAGTGGATGCCACCACCATCTTGCGAGCTTGTACAAGATCCAAGACGCAGCGATCTATTTTACTCGAGTCAAAATGGTTTCCAACGTCTTCTAGCCATGAACATGCCTTTTAGGACGGGAAACTTACGACGATGTAGATTTCTGCACCCATTGTAAGAACGGCTTGACTTCAAATCGATTTGAGTCTCGAGGCTATCACAGTCCTGCTGGAACCTGTGAAAAGTTGATTCCTCTCCTGTAGTTGACGCTGAATCTGACAGCTTCGGTCCCGATTTTGATTTTCGTAATCACCCAGATAGTGCTTCTTCGCCTGTGCCGGTGAGCCGCTAAGGTATCCGGGTCGGAGATTTCCATACCGGGAAGGTCCTGTAAGTCAACTACACCCCCTTCCGGCAAACCCCTGCCTCCGTCCCCCAATTCGCTTCGCTGACCACAACTGCCCTTCGTCTTCGTCGTCGCCCTCGTCAGCTGACGAGCCCACCAAGATGCAATGATATTCGATTCCTGTGGTGTTTTCAGACCCTTCTCCGTCTGCTGACTCAGCCTCCACTGCCCCGGCTGCGATTTGCGCACTCCGAATTTCCCAAATAGTCACGAACCTCGAATTAGGACTTATTTCGGTGTCTGTTGGTTCATGACAAATACACGTTCTCGATCGTGGGATCTATGCGTTGCTCAAGCCGACTTACCGGAAGAGGCTGACCTACTCGGGCAGTGTAGCTACTCAACAATAGATAGGAAGAGGAAATTTCTCGAGTATTACCAGAAGGCCGGTTCGGAAAGTCTCTCGGTCAGATATATTCGGTGTGGGTAGCTGTCTCCCGGTTTATGGCCGCTCGTCGGCTCAAACCCCTATTACGTCTTTGACTCCTCGAAAACATTCAGAAAAAGCTCAATTCCTAACTAAATCGAGTTCAACTATCTTGAACAGTATCAAATCTAGTCTAAAGATTGAACACGGACTTTTCCCGGGGTACAGCATCAGTTGCCTATTATACAGTTCTCTTACGAAAGCACACTTCGTAAGTATGGTCCTGATGGGCCATGAACTCTGTAAGTATGTTCAAAGGACGCCCCTCGGGGTAGTCATCGCATAGCTTGATGTCGTAGCTCTGAAGAAGACCGATCAAAATAATCTTAATCTCAGCAGAGGCGAAGAATCGCCCTGGACAAGCATGTCTTCCATGTCCTGATGATATTGTATCGTCAGCGGTACTCTCTTTTTCCCCGTCGCCCAGCAGGACCACGTGGAAGCACACTTTACTCACCGAAACCCAGTGCGTCTCCGTTGACACTAGTGAACTGGTATCGCTCATCGCCGTCCTTCTCTCGTAGCTTGAAGAAGCGGAAGCCGTCGAACTCATCCGCGTTGTCCCATAGTTGGGGATCTCTGCCGACGCAGGCCGAAGACGCACCAACGCCCGTGCCTGCTGGGAGCTCGACTCCGTTGGATAGTTTGACGGGCTTGAGGACCTTGCGGGTAACGGAGATCAAGGACGCGGGGTTTAGACGTTGAGTTTCCCGCAGAAAGCTGTCCAGCTTCTTCAGCTTGTAGAGCATTTGTTTGGTGAGGGTTCCATCCCAGGCCACACCCTCCTCCGCGATGACGGCGTCGATCTCTTGGCGCAATGGGGGGATATACTCGGGGAACCGGGCCAAGTCGTAGATGGTATGTGCAAGCTGGCCGGCCGTGGTATGAATTGCCGCGACGTTCGTCACGATGTGGTCGTCGGCCTGCTGTGCCAAGTCCGTGCCCTTGTCCGTGGAGTTGTCGATCAACCATTGTACCATGTCGGCAGGCTTGGAATCGGGATGCGTCTTGTTCTCGGCCAGTCGAGCGGCGATGACGGGCCGGAGCATCTGCGCCACTCTGGATCGATAGTATCGCACGCGTTTGATCTGCGGCAAGATGAATTGCATGACGGGCCATGACCACGACGGATACTGCCACAAGGTTGTGGCGCCACCAAAGGAGTCGAGCGTGACATTGATGGCCATTTGGTGCCTAAAAAGAACAATTAGATTCAATAATTCGTGTCTGCAGTTCGGTTCGCAGTACATACCATTCTTCGTTTCGAGATAACGGCAGGCCGACGAAAACCCGGCCCGAGACCAAAGCAATCATTTGCGCTACCAATGGATATAGCAAGGCCCTCGACCATCCTTCAGCGTCGCGAGTGCGTATATCGCTGTTGTTGAGATACTTGTCCCTCGCGTATTCCGCCTCCTCTTGCATTATTGGGATGACAGTGCCAAGGCCCCGAGTCAAATCAAACTTGACCGAGTTGACCATTGCTTCGGTATTGGCGGCTACAGATGTATACTTACCAAGAAATCTGTCGTACATATCTGCCCTGAAGCTGATGGAATCTTCAGGAAATGACTTGAGATCATCAAGAAGATGATTAGGGACAATGACCATGGGTTGGTTTGATGTTGGAATCTTGAACAATTTGTCGCGATACTGGACATGTCCTTGTCAGTCTCCACGAGGCATGAATTTCCGGAGCTGCCAATGGCTAGCACATAGCCAATCTTTCGTAACACACACACCTCTGAGTAGCCTCTTTTCATGATCTCGGTGAAGTCTCTGTCCTCATTTGTAAGCAGAGGCACATGGAGTGCTTTGGTCTTTGTTGTGAAGGACCATAATATCGACAGTATCAGAAGCGCCAAGATTGAGCTTGTACTGATTGTGGCAGTGAGGCTTGAGAAATGATGGACGACAGAGGGTAAATTTTCAGAAATCATGTTGAATCCGGATGAAGTTGCCACGTTGTGAAGATGCTTGATGGAGCAACTGTCAACGGCTGTTTGGAATTTGACAATCACACTGGTAAGGGCAATATGGATTATATTTGGAACAAGAATATTAATTCACTGATTGGTGGATCAAATTGGGGAGGTATTTGCGACAATGCTTATTGCCCCGAAGTATCACGGCCAGAAACCAAACGGTTCAAGTGCTGACATGCCGGAATAGGCAAATCCGACACATTACCCACTTAGGTCCCAAACCCACACAAAACTACGCCTATTGCGATTCTTCTCGAGTACTACGCTTGGATCTGTGTCATTTGAATTCCTAGTATTTCAGGATAGCGTCAATTACATTTCGTTAGACTTGCTCTTTTCACAAAGGACGCAAAGAAGGATAAACCTCATAGACAAGTTATCGAATACAGAATACAGTCTAAGATAACATAGATTTTCCTAAATGAAGTGAATATGTCAACCAATACTGTCCATTTTCAATGACCCTAGGACAGAGGAGAGATGAACAATTAGCAGTGGCCTGTTTGTGAGTATGAGATATGCTGTCTTCGCTATTCTTGTATTTCTAGACTAATCTATTGGCTCATCATGTGTGAAATGAGTGTGGAATCAGCAGACGAAAGTTCGTATCCTCAGCGCTGTCTAACCAGGCAATATGAGACACCGAATTCCCTTTGTCCCTTGCTTGGGCGTGGGCACAAATCGATCAAAGTGAATCTCCACGTCCTCTTTGTCAGTTTCAAAAAGCCGAAATTGCGATCCCATCCGTCGAATCAAAAGCCCGAGGGTCATGTAAAGCTCTGCATACGCGAGGCTACCAAGGATATCATTAGCTGGACAGAAAATGAAAATTAGGTCTTAGGAAAAGAAACATACTTGATGCCTACACACTGTCTAGTGCCACGTGAGAAGGACAGGAGGTACCCGTCGAGGCGGTGGTGTCGCTTCCCACGCTCGTCCAGCCATCGCTCAGGCTGAAAGGTGTACGGCTCCGGAAATAGCTCTGGGTGCGCGTGGATCAAGGTAGCTGTCATACCCACCGGTGTGTTCTGGGGAATTTCGAACTCCAAGTTGCCCCCTGTCTTGACGTACAATGGCCCTTGAGGATTGATACGCTGCAGTCGTGTGCTCACCCCATATGACAAGCGAAGCCCTTCGCAAATGACCGCGCTCAGATACGGCAACTGTTCCAACTGGTTCCAACTCACTCTGGCTTCAGCATCGGGTATGGCGACATTTAGCTCATCTCTCAGCTTTTGCAGAATATGCGGATTATCGAGGAGGTAGAAAAGGGTGGCCGACAATGTCCACGCCGTGGTTTCAGTGCCTGCCCCGACGATAATTTGTCCTTCTTGCCAGAGCCTTTCGAGTCGTTTCTCCTGACCTGGCAAGTCCCCGGTCAGAAGCTCGTGGAAGATGGTGCGGCTGGACTGTTTCTCTACAGTCCCCTCGGCGATTTTGTCTTGGGTCTGGCGGATCTGGCGGCGGATGTCTTCCTGAAACTGAACGTAGATAGCCGCCTCAGGATTCACGCGCATGACGACTGATTGCGGAAGTCTGTTCATCAGCGTCAAGAGCCAGGGGAACTGCTTGATCCAAGGTCCCATATCGCTGCCAGCAATGATAGCGCGGTGGAAGTTGGGCTCGAACGTCGGAGACGAGAGGAAATTGTAGCTTTTGGCGAAGGCATATTCAGTCACCACATCGGTGGTCAAGCAGCTGAAGGCCATATTCATCGTGACGGGGCGACCAGTCCCCGCGTACCCTCGCAGCTGCGAGATGAGCTTTTCGATTGCCGAGTAGACGATGGGTTCCAGCTTCGTCACGGAAGCTTTGGAGAAGAAGCTGTTCAGCGCATTCCGACGCAGGCGGTGCAGTTCGTGCCCAGGTGTCCCGAATACACTATCCGGAATTCCGAACTGTGCACTGAAATACGGGTACTTGTTTCTCTTCTTCCCCGCGCCTGCATAGAGTTCGTCGATAAAAGAGGGCTCATTAACGTGAAGCTCGTTAGGGCTAATTCGCACGACCGGTCCATATTCGTCATGCATGCGCTGGATCTCAAATGTGTAACGTCCCCGCTGGATACCATCGTAGTAGAACTCATACCAAACTGTGAGGGCAGCGATCTTGGGGCCAGGGAATTTTGAGAGCGGATGAAAAAACAACCGGTAGACTGCCAGGGAGAGAATATAGAGAATAAACGTCGCGCTGAGGGTCGCTATTGGCTGGCTGGCGACGAACGCCAGTGCATAGCTTGCCATTTCAGATGCTAAACTTAAGGGCCAAAAAAGACAGCCGGACTATAGATCGATGATACCTAGGTAGTAAATCTTCCATGACGTTTCTGAGAGCGGTCTGATCAAGGTATCTCAGTTGAACTGTTCAACCGAGATACCTTGAGTTCAACTTGAACGTCGATCGGCCTTGGCCGGATATGGTAACACCGAGAACTCGGCCGAAAAGGACAGCTCCTGGTTTTGATGCCGATACTCTAGTTATCTTAGCGACGTGTCCAACAGACCATGTAATTATGATGAGTAATTGAGAAGCAAACTTACATCGAAATATGAGAATCTCGAGCGCCATTGTCGCATGGATCGGCGCCGCCCAGGCTGCCCATGCGGCACTCTGGAATTCCTCCACGACTGTCACTGTCGATTTGGGTGATTTTTTGCAAGAAGGTGCGATAGAGGTAATACATCACTAACCTTTTCGTCCAAATTTTAGGTGCCAGATAGCTGAATAGGAGATGTGGCAAGCAGGCGACCAACAGCGATTTCCGCTATCTCAATTTCACCAACATCCGCTATGCGGCGCCGCCGACGGGAGTCAATCGGTTCAAGCCCCCTGTTCCACCCGTGAAAAGCCGCACGGTGCAAACGGCGGGCGAATTTGGTATCATGTGTCCACAGGCGCAGCCTAAGTGGATTGACTTTTCAGGAGGTTCCGTCGAGAATCTTACGCAAGTACCACTCCTGACCGCGGCAGAACTTCCGGCGGCGGCACTCGGCTCGAGTGAAGATTGTCTATTTTTGGATATCATAGTCCCCGAGACCATTTTCAATAGCAGGAATACCAAGAAAGCACCAGTTGTGGTGTTTGTGCACGGAGGCGGCTATGTGGAATCGTACAAGACTGCCAGTGGCTCCGGCATTGGCCTCGTGCAAGCTGCGGCGGACGATGGGAATGACCTCATCTATGTGGCTATAAACTACCGTCTGGGGTTGTTTGTACGTATTGTATTAATCCACTCTGATCATGGACTTACAGGCTAATACGATCGAAATTAAGGGCTTCCTGGCGGATGGCAATTTGTCCGAAGCATCCGAAGTTGTCCCCAACCTCGGACTCGCGGACCAAGAGTTTGCATTTCAATGGGTTAAAAAATACATTCATTTCTTTGGGGGTGACTCGAGTGAGGTGACAGTAATGGGAGAATCGGCGGGAGCAGGATCGATCCTGTATCATCTCACATCTCCGGATATGTCTGGCCGAATGCTATTCAAGCGAGCCATCACCCAGAGCACCTTCGCGATTAATATCACTCCTAAACAGCAAAGAGAGACATTCGAATCAGTATTGCGAACGGCGAATGTAACCTCTTTCACGGAGTTGAAGTCTCTACCAACCGAGGAGCTTCAAATAGCAAATGGGCTACTTGTCGGAAATGCTGCCCCGTTCGGGACCTTTCTATTTGGTGGGTGCCTGTTCCAAGATCCCTTTGAAAATACGAGAGGAATACAATCTGGAGGAATAATAAAAATTGCTAACTTGTTATTTCCAGGGCCTATTACAGATGGGCAGCATTATCCCGAATACCCGCCCATTTCCATCGCCAATGGGGAGTACGACCGCTCTATCCTGCTAATGCCTGCCCACAACGCCAATGAAGGAATTCTGTTTGCATCTCCTTTCGTGCGGAATGACTCGGAATTCATATCGTATATCACCACTCTCTTTCCCGACATCCCCGCCGCTGCTCTAAACAATTTGACTCGGGATCTGTACCCGAGCGACTGGTCCGGCACACAGGGCTATGTGGACGAGCTGGGTCGGATTGAACAGCTCGTTGCTGATTACTTCATCTTATGCAACACATACTTCCTTACAAGAGCGATACCTTCAAGCGCCTCGATCTCTTACGTGTTCTCAGTCCCGCCGGCCTGGCACTCCGGAGATCTTTCATACACATTCATGGATCCCGATCAGCCGGGGGGGACGAATGTCACTCTCGCACATCTCTTGCAGCAGTATTTGACATCTTTTGTGGCGACGGGGTATCCTGACCAATCGATCAAGGTGCTGGGAAATGATTCGACCGGAGTTCTCGAGCGAAATCTTGATGATAATGGGTTTGGGATCATAGAGGATGACATGGTATCCCCTGACAGATGTGATTGGTGGGGCCAAGGGCGTTTCCTCCCGTGATATATAGGTTGGCAGAGCTGGTACTTAGCTTTTACAGTGCTCACGCTTCTAGTATATAAAATGCTCTTAGCCTACGTGGTAACAGATAGTAATTCAGTCAGATATCTCCAAATTACTATTTCTTAAATTGGCAAAAAGAGACACATACTTTATGTCCATAGATAAACTCCAATGTGCTCATAAACACCATCGAGACTTATTATAAGGATATTCTTTTTTCTTCCGAGCAAGCATTGTTCAGTTGAACTCAAAAGCCAAATCGTGCCGAACAGTTTATAATGTAGCGAACTCTGGGCTATAAACATGTACTAACTGTTGTGACTGACTTACCGACAGTCGCCCACCATATCTGCTTATGTGCCTGGCACCAAAGTAACTCAAACCCATCCAATCCTCCTTGATCTTACAGCTTTTTTGACATCGCGGACCAAGGTACTTGTAGTAGCCTCCCCAAATGCATGTAAACCCGCCACGAAGTCACTGCCCAATTCCCCTACTCCCGCATCTGAATAGCGCTGCCCATCGTACTGAATAATCACCTCGACCAAATCTCCCTTCTGAATAACATCGAGCTCAATCGGAGCAGTCGGCTTCTGGACGTCCTGGATATCCCATTGACCGGGCTCCACCGGCATGTCCAACAAAGCGTGGATCTGCGAGTCGAACCAGTAATCCGAATCCGATGGGATGCTGTTTTGTAGCTCTGGATATGTCCACTGGAACTCGTTGGCGCGGAAGAAGATCTCTTGCAATGATCTTGCGGCTTTTACGGTGGTCTCGTCGTCCTTGATCTCAGCGATCAAGGGGCATCTCCCGTTGACTGGTCCCACAACGCTGTCGATATATGGATAGTCTAGATTCCGCCCGGAGACGCTGATCTTCGTCCCGATCACTTCAGAACCGGTGTAGTGCGATAGTATGAGAGCCCAGGAGAAGTAAATCACCATGGCGGGAGAGATTCCGTGCCTTTGTCCATATTCGCCCAAGAGCGACCTGCTCATGCTGGCGGGTGAAGTCCAGACCTTCCATGGCTTGGACACGGGCGCTTCGAGCGTACCCACTTTTATCGGCCGTAGTCTACCCCACGGTTGGGAGTATGTGTCCCAGAACTTACGAATGTTGTCTCTCTGCTGAACACTCTGCCTTGCGACATACTGAGCGTACCCAATGAAGCTTCTTGCTGGGGGCAGACGGTGCTCATTGCCTTCAATGATCTCCCCAAGCTCCGAGAGCAGAATGCCGAAAGAAAACGCGTCAGTCAACGCGTGATGAACAATCCAGTTCATCTGTATCTTTTCGCCAGGAAGTTCGATAATCCAGAACTGGGGCTTCATAACCGATGCGATATCGGACTGCGACCAGGCAGCGTGTCGTTCACGCTTGGAAATGTTTTCAAATTCCTCAGCGCTGGATGCCGTGAACTCTGACCACGCGAATGGGGCAAGGGGCTGGATTTCTTGAACCCCCCGGACCTCATCAAAAGTCGAACGGTAGATGGAGTGGCGATCGAGTAACAGCTCCCATGCCCGCCGGAGTGTACTCGGGCTCGGGCCTCCATGTGTGATATCTCGAGTCAGTGAGTACATCAAACGATTGCTCGACGGGTCCCTCTTTGTTTCTTGAAGCTGGGAGACTTGGTGATACGTAAGCGGGGATTCGAGCGAGCCTTCTGAGTCCGTCTGGGAGTCCACTTCAGCACTCGAGTGCACGATGGCTTGATCGATGGCACAGACGGTGTCCAACTCAAAGATACGCTGCATGGGTATCTTGAGGCCGTGAGCGCGGAGTTGAGACATCAATTTCACAGCCAGGAGTGAGTTGCCCCCCAGCGCCCTGAAGGACGTGGTCGGGACAATCTGGGTGATGGGCCGATGAAACACATTTGCAAAGGCCTTAGATACCGTCTCCATAGTATCAGTTTCCCGGAAGGGGGCAGAGTCGTCGTGTTCGGTTCCGACGCCAATATGCGCTGACACGATAGCCTCTAGAGCCTTCAAGTCTACTTTCCCATTTGTCGTCATGGAAAATTCGGACACGGCGAAGATGAGGTCCGGCACAATGAAGGGATCGAACGCGCTTCCTAAGTGCTCGCGAAGCCCCTTTGTCGAGACATCAGCTGGGGTAACAACACCTACGAGCTGCTTCCGAAACATGAAGGCCGCTGCTCGCTTCACGCCCGGGCAGCTGCGAAGGGCTGGCTCCACCTCGGCCTCCAAGTTGACCAAGAAGCCTCGATTCTTCACAACACGATCGACGCGTCCGACAAAGTGGATTCCGTCTGTGCTGCGTCGAGCGAGGTCCCCGGTACGGTAATGACGAACACCATCGCGCATGAAAAACTTTTCCCGCGTCAGGGGTTCGTTCCCGAGATACCCAATTGCCAGACATGGGCCTCGGATGCAGATCTCGCCCTGCTCCACCTCGTGCTGTAGGCCCTCGTCAAGGAGAACGATTTCGACGCCAGAGACGAGATGACCCAAGATGATAGGGCCACCCGGGGTCAATTCAGCCGTCGAGACGGCTGTGGTGCATTCTGTGGGACCGTAGCAATTGTAGATTTTGCGGGTGGGGGTGCTCCACGCCGCTATCAGGGCCTCTGTCGGAGCTTCTCCTCCCAAATATATTTCCCGGATGCCGTCAAGCTCAGGTGTTGGTTCAAGCGTGCTGAGAATAGAGGGCGTCATGGATAGATTCGTGCATGAAGCAGCGACGTCAATGACATCCCGAGGCATGGCCATAGCGAGAGTCCCGCCGTGGCATATGGTGGCGAAAATCACACCGGCACATCCTGCAATCACACATTCGTCAGTATACACAAACTCAATATATCTATGTGTTGCCTCAACTCACCATCAAAGGCAATGGAGAAGAACAAAAGGGCCTTTTCGCCGGGTTGTACTCTCATTGCCCCTGGATAGTCCTGCTGAATCAGGTGTGCCGTGCTGCCGTGCCCAACCATAACACCCTTGGGCCGCCCCGTCGTTCCCGAAGTGAAGATGATGTATATCAAGCTGGAGGCCTTCAACTCGCTTCGTATGACTTTGAGGTCCTCGATAATCGCAGGTGTGATCTCAAGATGCCCGGGTCCAGGGCCACGGAAAGGGGGCACCTGAAGTATTTCGTACCCCGGCAGCGTCGTGTCCACCGTGCTCAAAACCAGACGAGACCCAATGGCGTCCAGCGTCGCCAGGATACGAGAATCGCCCCAAGCGTTGAAGTCCAGTGGACAGTAGCATGCACCCAGGCGAAGAACGCCCAGGATTGCGACCAACATGTCCAGGCCCATGTTGGTAAGCACGGGGACGTGGTCGCGTGGCTTAACTCCTCGGGACTTCAATATTATGGCGACCTGGATTGAAGCATAGTGTAGTTGAGAGTACGTGATGTGTTCGCCTTGGAAAACAGCGGCGAATGCATCTGGGTTTCGATGCGCCTGTTCGTCGAACAAGTCCAAGACACTGGTCCTCAACAAGGTATCACCAGACTCCATCATGGCTATCATAGCGATGAAAATAAGAGCCAATGAACTGGAGAGGATTTCAAAAAGATGTGAGTTTAAAACGGAGCAGCCGGTGGTGGCAGTTGAGTGTTTAGAGTTTGCGCTTACATCCTGTCTGACGAGCGGATGAGAGCCGAACGACTTCAATATAGTAAGAACTTGTCTCCGAACGGGATTCCTAATCGGTCGAGGTCCGAATGCAGGCTAAGTGGTCTCAGGTACAACCAGAAACCAGCACAGAGCTATAGACGTATTACATAGAGCACTATACACCCCTAAACAACTGGAACCCAGCTACAGAGCTGGCACGATGAAGAACATCGGAAAATCGTGATCTTGGAGGATCTGACCGTAGCTATCACGAGCAATGGAACGTTAAGCCCACGAGACAGGAATTGGCTCCAATATGAAATTTGTGTAACACTCGTGAGAAATATTTACAAGGAACCTCATCCGTGTGGCTATGTATTTGAGTTTCTGCAACGTCCCTTCAATTGGAATCATGCGTATCAAGACGATCAGCAGATGCTCTGTAGTTTCACAAGCTCAAAATACTTTCCCTTCAGTTCTACCAACTCTCGGTGCGTCCCTTGCTCAGCTATTTGCCCGTGGTCAAGGACTACGCTACAAATTAGTATATCATCAAACGTAACTTGAATCTAGGAATTAAACTTGCCGTATATCCAATCTGCTCTCTCCACTGTGCTGAGTCTGTGGGCGACCGCGATGGTTGTTCGTCCTCGGGCAGCAGTGTCCAGTGCGGCTTGCACGGCTTTCTCAGAATCCGAGTCCAGTGCAGAGGTAGCTTCGTCGAGTAGTAGAAGCTTTGGATTCCGCAGCAGGGCCCGAGCAATGGCTATTCGCTGTTTCTGTCCGCCGGACAGCATCGCCCCTCGGGCACCAACGACCGTGTTGAAGCCATCCCTACCAATCAGTCAGACACAATCTCAAGATCCAATTACAGAGGTTAACTTAGCATACGATAGAGAACAGATGAAATCATAAATGTTTGCATCTTTGCAGGCTTTGATGACAGTTTCGTCGGAAATGTTGCCGTCTTCAACGCCAATGACGATGTTTTCACGTATCGTCCCGTCGAATAGGGTCGGCATCTGACTGACTAACGCCATGTGGCTCCTGAGGTTCTTCAGGTTCCAGGATCTGACGTCGGTCCCGCTCACGATGATCTTCCCGTCCTCGGGATCGAAGAAGCGCTCGAGAAGAGATATAATGGTGGTTTTACCACTACCGCTGGCTCCTACCAAAGCAATGAATTTGCCACCCCCGACTTTTATACTGATCCTGTCCAAGACCGTCTGCTCCGGTCGGTTAGGGTAGCGAAATGTTACATTGTCGAGCTCTACCGAGCCATCGATATGGGGGAAAACGACACCCGTGGCGGACCTGGAGTCGATTTTGACGGGACGTTCGAACAGGCCCTTCAGGTCTCGTGCGGCGGCTTTGGCTTTGCCCATATCCGGAGCAAAAGAGAAAATGGCGCCAGCTGATAAAGAGCCGGTGATGATGGCTGTGTAGCACACATAAAACTGGAAAAGAGTGTAACCGTCGGTAACAATGAGGCGACCACCGTACCAGAAGGCGAGCGAGGCGCAGAGAAAGCTGACTGACTGCGAGGCGGCGTAAAGAAGAGACGAGCGGCTGACGAATGCTAGTGAGCCTCTGCGTTGCGTCTCCAAGATGGCATGGTAATCTTTCAGTATCTTTTTCTCGAGGGTAAGGGGCGCCACCGTGCGGATTCCCGCGCTGAACTCGGACGCGTATGCTGCAGAGGTCTCGTAAACCTTGCGCGAGTGGCTCTCGATCGATCCCAGAGTCTTCAGGCGGAGGAACCCACAGCCCAGTTGGACTGGGACAGTGCAAGTGCAAACAAGAGCGAGTTTCCATCCAATGGCGACTGCGAGCACGAAACCAGCAACCAGAGTGGTGAGGATGACAAGGACCGTCCCAAGGACCACCCCGCTCATGCCTTGTAGGTTGCTTGCGCCAGTGGAAAGAATTGTTGTCAAAGCAGATGCTGAGTGATCTTCGTCCAGAAGGGTTGACATGTCCTGATGGAGAATGGCATCAAAACCTCCCGTGCGTGCTCGGTACGTCAGTCCCTGAGAGTAGAGTGTAAAGCAGACACCCTGGCCAAACCAGCCGATAAATGTCGTGAACCCAATCATCAAATACATCAAGCTCCAAAAGTCCACCTCGGCGCGGAGTACGCTGTACATGTCGGGCCGAAGGGACAACGCCGACATGTTCTTGGCTAGGAATATAGCTTGTCTGTAGGGGGGCTGTCAGCGGCGGCACCATGGTCCGGGAAGTACGGCACTGTTTGCAGACGTACGTTGGATGGCTTGCTCCAGCAACAATCGACAAAACAAGACCGCCAAGCATGACGGTCAGATCGCCACGATTCAAATTGAACACGAAACGTGCTAGGCTAGAGAAAGAGTCACTGGATTTTGGCCCATGTTGCTCAGCTGCAAGCGTGTGACCAGTTGATGCCTTCTCACTTTCATCCCGGCTGGTCTTCGAAACCTGGGCCATGGTCTTTTCGATATCCATCGCTGATGACTCCTGAATTGTATCAATAGATGGCGTTGATTCAGTCTCCATGTTCTGTTGCTTGACCATTTGATAGTAAGTTGAGCCGTTTTCCATCAGCTGGGCGTGTTTGCCTTGCTCAACTATGCGGCCTCCAGACATGACGATAATGTTGTCCGCGCGGGAAATTGTTGACAAACTGGGGAGTGGTTCGTCAGTATAAAGCAATTACAGGTATGGTACCTAGCCAAAGGCCATAGAAAAGCTCACCGATGTGCGATCGCTATCGTGGTCCGACCTTGGGCGGCCTTGTCCAAAGCTTGCTGGACATGTCGTTCGGCATTCGAATCAAGTGCAGACGTTGCTTCGTCAAGAATCAGGATCTTAGGGTCCTTTACAATGGCTCTCGCTATGGCAATCCGTTGCTTCTGGCCGCCGGAAAGCAGAGATCCCAACTCTCCCACCTGGGTCTGGAAGCCATCTGGGAGGGCCGCGATGAAAGAGGAGGCATTGGCTATGCTCGCAGCATTCTTGACAAGTCGATCGATTTCTATCGAATTTGGCTCGGTCCGATGCTCGTATGGCGTTCCGACGAGGCCGTGTCTGATATTGTCGAAAATGGTGCCGGAGAATAGAGTTGGTTCTTGGCTCACCAGCCCAATCTGCTGTCGCAGCCAGGACACATTCAGGGTCGTAATATCGTGACCATCAAGATCTTCAGAACGGTCAGTAAAGCCCAAACCACAGCCTACTTAGCACTCGCACTATCATTGAAGCCACCTACATATGTTGCCGCTCGCGGGCTCGTAGAGACGTTCTAGGAGACACCCGATGGTACTCTTGCCGCAACCCGAAGGCCCTGCAATAGCTGTCATAGTTCCCTCTGGAAACACCATATCGACATGGTTCAGAACAAGAGAATCAGGGCGCGACGGGTATGCATGTCGAATATTTCGCAACTCGATGGTGCCGTGAACTAATGGCAGCTTCTCGCCCGTTGGAAGGCTGGAGTCGATTGGAGAGCGGCGAAAAACAGTTTGAGAAATCTTGTCGGTGGCCGTGATTCCACTCACGAAGGCCTGCACGTGAGGCATGACGTTTCCAAGCGCGTAGGCACCCGTCATAGAAGCGAACAAGATAGTCAAGATAGCTGAGAGGGAGATTTCTCCCTTGACCAGGAAAATAGAGCCGGACCAGAATGCCAAGCCGTGTGTCCAGAAGACAACTGCATTCAGCACTGCAATCATAGCGGCCAAGGCAAGTCCACTCCGTAATCCAGCCCCGCGCGCCGCTGTGACGTGTTTCTCATAGCGCTGGGCGAGGCTGCCTTGCATCCCAAACGCGGTAACAGTCTGGATAGAGGTTACCGCTTCCTCTACAATGCTCGCTCCAGAGCTGTATGCTGCCAGTGACCGTCCTGCATGCTTCACCATAACCGATGATCCTACCGACATAGTGGCCAAAATCAGCACCAGACTCGGTAGCAACACAAGTGCCAGTAGCCAGCTCTTCACGAAGCTGATGATAAAGGCCGAAACAAAAGTCGCGATGGCTGACAAGGTGTTGGACGCCTTGCCAGTGATGGCATCCTGGATCAGATTGGCGTCGGTGGTGATGCGCGTGTTGACCTCTCCGACCCCGAGGCCCTCAAAATATGCTATGTTCTGTCGGAGAACGGCCTCGAGATATTTCTCGCGGATTCGCTGTGCAATGTGCTCCCCAGCCAAAGCGAAACCCACAGTTGCCACGTACGTGGAAGCGAACTGGACCACTGCCAAGTAGACGTAAAACAGGCTGAGTTGCTGGACCTCGCTGTTGAAGTCGCTCAAGGTCGTATTCCCAACAAAGTAGCCCTTGAAGGACTGGCTCACATTGCCCAGAAAAAGCTGGGGAAAAGAAAACATTAATTCAAATATGACGACGAGAGACAGGCGCAACTTACGAAACTGAATGGAAATGCTGCGCCGCTGATTATAGCCGCCAGCGCGCTGATAATCAGGGTGATTCCGTCAAACACACTCGTGCATTTGAGGATGAATGCGGCGGAATTGGGCCAGGTGGCCGGTCCTGCTGTTTGCAACGCCAGAACTTCCCTCTCCTCTTTCGTGAGTGGCTGCGCGTCTTTCGTAGCAAAGTGGTCCATCTTCTCGGCATCTGAAGCCATTGTGCAAGTGAGTGTCTGCTTCTACTGCGTCGTCGCGATGGAGCGTCGAAATGTGGGTCACACTGGCAATTGTGTATACGAAAAACCGCACCGAGATCAAGAAACAAATCAGCAGAATGGCTCTTAGTCTGTCTGTTGTGGCTCCGGTAAGTACACTGCGTAAGTAAAGTGGACCCCGGTTCCATGCTTACCAGTTCCAGACTATCCCGAGAATGCAACATAATCTCACAGTGGATAAGGATTGCGCAAGGTGTCCCTTTACAAGCTTATGCCGTGGATTTATCAACTCAGCAACCGTGGCGGTTCAAGTGTGCTGCTTTGAACTGCGTCTAAAAGTCTAGATATCAAAAAGGTGTAGCGACAAATTTCAACATATTCAGCCATTATCGTCTTCTCTTCGTGATTAACATGAGCGAACGATTCCCTCAATTGAAATGATAGACTCCTTACCATGCCGACCAAGATGGAGACTACCACAACATCAATTTACTGCCCTTCTATCTGAAAAACCGACCATGAGTGCTGGTTTCCACCACATGACATGTAGTAAACTTTCCCCCGCCCAGTCAAGGTTGGTATTCATGAGTTCCAAGTCGTACCTCCAGAGCAACTTGGCCAGGATGAGATTGATTTCCATGTATGCGAAGCTTTGTAAGAACGTGCATTAGCATCCCGACCGATTTGGCACGGTAAAATATTCCCGACCATGCGACGCGGATTTGATAGGTACTCACTTTTGGCCCAAACAGCCTCGCGGTCCCATCGAGAACGGCTGGCTCGCTTCTTTGGCATCGGTCGACTTTGGATCCAGCCATCTCTCTGGTCTAAAAACCAGCGGCTCGGAGAAATACTCTTCGCTGTGGGTGAGAGTCCAAGCATGCGTGAAGACCTCCGCCTAACGGTGTTAACATCAATATCAAATTACATCTCAAATCTTTGTTCAGTTATTAGGGGGAGGGAGAGCTTGTCTTACTCCGGCTGGAACGTAGTATTTTCCGACATTCATGCCTGTTGAGACCCTGGGGAAGCCCCCGGAGCCCGGGGCATAGATTCTGAGGCCTTCGCTGATGATGGCCTGCAAATACGGCAGCTGCCGCGCTTCCGTGGCGTTGATTTCATTATATGTGGGAAACCTATCAACAATCTCCTGTTGTACTCTTTTGAGACATGTTGGGTTACAGAGCAGATAGTAGGTCGTTGCGGCGAGAAAGGTCGCCGTCGTTTCCGCTCCCGCGATCCTGGGCCATCTAGTTAGCAATAATGCGAGCATATTTCCAATGTTAAGACCTACGTCAGTGTTGAGACATGAGCTGCCACTTCTTCCTTAGAGATAGTCCCCTCTTCGTAGTTTTTGACCACGGTAGACAAAAAATCGTTTCGATCAGCTTTGTGAGCCAGGCGTCTGTGCAACAGTCAATACCGTCGAAGGACAACAAATTGAGATTGATCTGGAAACGAACTCTTCAACCTTGTTCCGGCTATATCGAGAATTCTGGTTCTTAATCGCCAAGGTGGATGGGAAGAACAGTTTGGCCAATGTTGCTACGAAGGGAAGACGCCGGAAATTGTCTATCAAAGTAATAAAATAAAGATGATTGACGATGAGTTCGGACCAGCTGTGAGGTCTTCCTGGGATTTAGAAGGCCTAATTTAGTACCTTGCTTTGCCATGGCCTGGACGCTGGGCTTGCACTTACCTGCCTCGACACTATGGAAAGACTGCCCAAAAGCCATTTCGCCCACAGTATCGAAAGTCACCATCTCATACCACTTTGTCATATTGAGACCCTTGAGCTGGCTTTGATCTTGGCCAAGTTTGTCGATGAACTGGTCGACCGATCGAGTGATGATATCCTCCTGCTCGAGCAATGCCTTGGTGGAGAATGCAGCTGACAACATTCTTCGCATTTTACCGTGTTTGTGAGGATCACGCTCACTTCCTATGCATAAAGATTCAAACCCTGCCCCATAAATCTCGTAAAACTCGCTTTTGATGGGTGTAGGTTCACCGGCAGTGCGATGACCGTAGATTGCCTTCCATGACTCGAGTGACGCAAACGAAAGCTCGTTTGGGGATACTCGGACAACAGGCCCTAATAGGATTTTCATGAGATAAAAGGTCGTCATGTATAGGAACAGGGGCGAACAAACCGTATTTCTTATGTTGTTTTTCAATGGCCAGATGATATCGACCTAATTGAGATTGATATATGCGCCATACCTAGCGTTTTCCATGAGATTTTGTACACCCATTTTGGTGTCAAGGGGTGGCTTACCAGACCAGATCGGGCCAGCAGTGGCCCAGGAAAATCAGAAAGCTTGTGGAAATACAAGTTATAGAATCCGATGACGAATATGTAGAGGACAATCTTTGTGAATCGATTCTTAGTGTCACGTCCACCAGAGGTTGTGGACGCACTTACGAAGCCGATGCAAGAGTAGACGACCATGGCCATCGGAACCGTATGGCGAATGCCCTGTGTGGCCAATACCAAGTGAGGCCCCATTTTCGTTAGATTGATGGATGTGTTGCACAAGTTTTGAAAATGGAAGTGACAGACGGCACGGGCGACGCAAATACGTCAAGAGGCCTGAGCTGTACATTGCATGCATGAGTACTTACAAAGTACTCTTTATCACCTTTAATGGTCTACCTAAATGCTAAATGGCAGGTGCCTGACGTACGGGGCTTTCCTGTTCGTTTACAAAACCCTAGTGTGAAAATATTCCGGCCTCGCCAACTCCAAAAGCGCGGATGTCGCCATAGAAGAATCTACAAACAGTTTAGCGTGACTCCGCTCCGGATGACAGATTCTACGCAGCTGAAAACAGTAATGCCGAGATGAAACGGCCGAGTTCTCTAAATTGGCAGTGCCGAGGCCTTGTTCAATTCACTCTCACACAATTTCCGGCGCTCTTGCTCATGTCAGAGTGGGGGGGGGGGTGGAAAATTACATAGGCTGAGTCAATGAATCTGAACCCGAACCTCAAGTGGTATTTTGCTCTATTGTGTATATTTGAGGCTAGACTTGAGTTCATAGGTACCGTGGCTGATGTGACAGAATTTGTAACTGAAGGTCTAATTGAGAAAATCATGAAATCTTGACGGCGGTAGAAAATAAATCATAGCCCGATAATCAAACATTGGCCATTCAGTGATCGTTGTATCTGAAGGTGGTCACGCTCCACAGCTCATTCCCACTCAGCTGATATTCCAACCCCTTGATATATCTTGCGAGACTGTCACTGAACCCCAGCTCTGAGTCGTCATGCCGCCGCTGAACAAGGATTTCATGTTGCAGCTCCCACTCACGACACATGGCCCATAGCACACGCTTCGATGCCGGATACGACAGCGATGTCTCGTCTGATACTACCTGCACAGCGGAGCAAATTGCAGAACCCTCGGGATGTCCTGTCTGAGAGGCCACATACTCCTTATCCCAGCTTAGGATATCATTCAGGACCGAAATATGCTTGGCGCAGTTCTGCTCGATAGGCTGCACCGAGGCAAGCTCGTCCGGAGTAACGTGCAGTTTCATAGAGAACCTCATCAGCGAGGCGAGGAGGCTGTCGAGGAGGCAAAGTCAGTCAGATGGAGACTAAAAAAAAGGAATCATTGAACGTACGCCTTGCCAACATCTCGCTCTCTGTACGCCAGATAGTTTTTCAGGCCAGATATGCTCAACCTGGCCTTGTCCGTCTGGGCACGCATGAAGGTGAATGTTGGCTCGAGGATGCCGTCTGCCAGGACCTTGTCATGAGCTCGCATGCTCTCCCAAAGGTCGTACATGATCCATTCGACGGGCACAGCCCGGTCCGGCAGGACATCACCTCTTGCGATAGGTATGAGCTTCTCATTATAAGCGGAGCCTTCTTCGAGTGAAATGTCTTCCAAGAGATCTGTCACAAGCGCCCATGTTAGTGCACCGGTATTCTTTAGAAGACCCTGACACCGCACATACCGTCGATCAAGAATAGCAAAGTTAAAAGCCTGGAGGCGAAACCAATTCGGTCGTCCAGGGCCTTGGGAAAGTAGAGACAGGTTGCGCGGGAGAAGCCGGCGGCGACGAATTTCTTCCTGTCTTTGTCCGTCTTGAATGGCCAGTGCTCAAGGAAATAGCCATCAACTTCGGCCGTAATTTTCTTCTCCAGGGGGTGACATTCCGGCAGAAACCGTGACGGAGATGGTGTGTATTGACCATCATACGATGTCACAGTGGAGCCTGGAGTATGGCATGCCGCGGGTTTCCCTGAACTCACTGCCGGCTGGGGCTCAGGATATTGGCCATAGGAATCGTCAATAAGTCCTGGGGCCATTTTGGTTCGATCCGCAACAGATGAACTGAGATTCTCAAGTGTAAAGGAAGTGTTATCTCTTGCGACTGAAAGGTTCCCGGTAGGCTGATGACAATTCAAATGTGGCACGTGTCAATGCTCTCTGTCTATTTAACGAACACTTCACCAGCTAGTTATGTCCATGTCCTGTTTAGGCTACGTCCGATTAGTTACAACTGAGTTCCGTGTCCCTTCTTTGGTCATGTCCGGCTCCGGGGTTTCCGAATATGGATGACACTGAAGAACGGGTATTAGTCTACGAACATGGTAACGAAGCAGTGTCAACGGCGAGGCAGTGTCAACGCGAACTCTATTCTCACAGTGACAGATTCTATAGTCATGACCTCTCTTCAGATCACCCTGGATGATATACCCGACTTGCAGGGGAAGCGGGTGATACTCACGGGGGGCTCCTCTGGCATTGGCCTTGCCGCCGCAAGAATCTTTGCAAACAAAGGGGCCACAGTGTATATTCTTGATATCAACCCACTCTCCACGAGCTACGACGGGATCGAGTACCTCAAGTGTGACATAACGAGCTGGGTGAAGCTGAACCAAGCGTTCCAATACGTGGGAGACTTCGACATTGCAATCTCCAACGCCGGCGTCTCGGAAGAGACGGACTACTTCGCCGACACATTTGACGAGAAGACGGGGGCTTTGCTGGAACCGGAGTACCGGGTGCTCGACGTCAACCTTCGCGCCGTGTTCAACTTCACGAAACTGGCGCTGAGCAGCTTCCGGCGGCGCAAGCACCCCGGCAGCATCGTCATCACATCAAGCGCAACGGCGTATGCCCCTGAGCAGTCACTACCGGTGTACAGCGCGTCAAAATTGGCGGTAAACAACCCTTGAATCCCTCCATATACTGGCTTAGATTCTAACTGATGATTTGGGAAGCTCATCGGTCTGGTGCGTGCTTTGCGGTCCTCGCTGCGGCCGGAGAACATCACCATCAACGCCGTCGCTCCAGCCGCGACCATCACAGCCCTGCTGCCGCCGCACTTGGCCGCTCCCATTATAGCTGCCGGTCTACCCGTGAGCACGGCCGACTTTGTTGGTCTCGCCGTCGTCTATTCGGCCGTGGCGACCCAGCCTCGAGCCGTCGAGCTCTACGGCAAGGATGACGACGCGTTATCTCGGACGCCGTCACGATGGCATGGTCGTACTATTTTGACTTTGGGAGACAGATACACAGAGCTGGAAGGCCCGATCTCATCCCTACGTCAACAATGGTTCGGGCGGGAGAACACGGAGTTCACGCGATTGCAGCAAGCAGCAACTGACTTCCGTGGGACAAGTGGTGTTTCTCTTGGATGATACTTGAATTAAATGCCCTCCTCCCTGCCCTTGACGTCTTTGCTTTTATTGAAAGTCATTTAATTTGACTCAAATCTTTCCTTCAGTTTGTTGATTCTCTGATCTAGTCCTTGAACATGTGATTCCAATTGACAACGGGAGCTGCCCCCCATCAATCGTGCCACGAGGGTAGAAAGACGATAAAGCTGGTGTGATATAATGGCCCTGAGCACTACTGTGTGTTCCTCCATCGTGTCGATCTGGTAGCCTTGGGTGCCGCCAACCACAGGCATAATGCCTTCCCTACTTCCAGTGCTAGAGTTTTGCTTCAACACACTCGCCTGAAACTCCGATCGCGAACGTTTTCCGCCAAAGTAGTCGGTCAGTTCCTCAAAGATTACGACAATCTTCTCGTAAATGACGAGTAGAAGGGTGCCAAAGGACGATTCCTGCATACAATGGCTACACTGGGACACATCGGAAGAACGCGAGATGCTAGTCTTCAACTGCAACAACGTCTCGTCAAGCGCGGGCCCATCGAGCAGCTTCAAGGGCATGCAGGTGATTACCTGCTTTAGGGTTTGCAGGGCTGTCTCGGAGCATTCGCAGTCCTCGACTTCGTCCAAGTTCATGAGCATGCTGGGCGAGTCCACAGTTGATTCCGACTCCGTGCTTGGGCCCCCGGAGTTCGTGTTCCCGGCACCATGTGAGCTGCCGGAGCTATCCTGAAGGAGACGGCCTGGAGCGACGGATATTGTGTTTTCTATCAACACTCAAGTCAGCATTTGTGAAACACGAGTCTCTAGCTTCATTATGTTATAGTGTCCCACTAAGAGTTTAGGAAACTGAGAAGGACAAATGGATAGTAAGTACCTGTGAGTGAGCCGGGGTTGATGAGGCTGCGATCAAGCTGATCAACCTCGAAACGCGCAAGAAGTTGAGCAAAGTCGTCAGCCGGTGTCGTTAGATATCCCCCAGTTGAATAGTCGTAGATGGAACCCATGGTGTCACTGGGTACGGGCTCGGGCCTGTTTGCTTTTGTGATATGGTCTTGCTGACCGGTCGTTTGACTGCCGGGGTTGTAAGGGATCCGAATTCGCTCCAGAATGGGAGACGCTTGCTGGTTGAGGGGAACATTTGGATGGGCGGCTGAGGACGCGTTTCTGGCCGGTGTTGCTGCCATGATTTCATCTTGGATAGGTGGTGAAGGCTTGCGGACGCGATTGGCGTCTGGCAAAACTTGGGGTGAGGCAGGAACAGAGTGGGATTCATGTGTTGATGTTCCAACATTGGGGCCTTCCTGGTCGTCGATGCCATCCTGGGCCTGGAGTCTGGGTCTCTTGCCTCGCCGTTGATTGACGTACTCGCAATGCAGATTTCGGCGAAGACATCTCGCGCAACCTGTTTTGTCACGACTGCATTTCAGCTGTAAGGTTGTGTGCACAGGTATTAGCCTCTCCGTAGACTTTGGCGAATCAATTGGCTAGAAAAGACGGCATACCTTTTTTCTCCGGCAGATGTTGCAGGCCACTGCCGACAGGCCATCGTCAGGACGGCCTGGTCGGTCACTTGTCTCGAGACACTTGCCCTCTCCCGTCTCTCCATTCCCGTACTTTATTGTCATAAACATGACAAATATTTGCAGTGCGTAGGGTTTCCCGCTACGGATGTTCCTGCTTCAGAGCTATGTAAATCGGAGATCTAGTAGAATTGGCGTGCTTGGCTGATAAATAATAGTAGTTGCTCGGTCGGGATGCGGTGTAAGTAAAGTCTTGGAACTTTTACTCCACAGTACGGAGCCGTGCTCCTTTCGGTCCGGGTGGACAAGCAGGATCCGCCCTAATGCTTATCTCCATGCTCGAGAGTACCAGATACCAGAGGCCATAGGCCCACTTACGGTTTGGAATTTCCACAACGCTGCGTGCTGGACCCATTTTGGATGAACCCACTGAGTGCTCAGCGCACTGCGCCGCGAGCTAGACCCCGATCCTTTGAAGCGTTGTCAGCTCCTCGCCCCACTGTTCCCTCCAAAGAATACGCAGTGAACCAGTGTATAGACTACCATTGGAGCTGATCCTCCTTATCACCCCGGGCTGGAAGGAGCTGCCCACCTAAACGGGGCGCTCCACTGCGGCACGGCGCGTCACTATATACTGTGTAAGCACGGCAGGTGTGCATGGCCAATGGTGTTGCATCATACATTGCGCGATCTCTTCCTTCGTGATACAATGTATGAGCATTATCTTCCATTAGCTCACCTTGCAAAGCCCTAAAATCCTGAATGCTGACGTAAGTGCTGACCATAATAACACGTCGTATTGGCGAAGTCCAAAGAGTGGAAGATCTACTGAGGTTGCATAGTAAAATAAGCAACCCCCCTGTCAAGCACTAAAGTTGATCCGTGAACGCGGTGTACGTGTAATTGAGTGACCACCCTTCTCTCTGGACCTCAATCCAATCGAATCGGTATGGAACAAGATAAGGGACTGAATCGAGGATAAGCCCGGCCTCACCGACAAGTCCTCGTATTACGAGCTGCGCCGATGGGCCAAAAAAGCATGGGAGGCTGTTGATAAGGTCTACCTAGAGGAACTGAACGAATTGATTCCACATCGTTGTTGCATTTTCTCTAGAGGTGTATGGCACTATAGGAACCAAATATCTTCGTTGTATATCAAACATCCTTTGTACTATCATGAGCTATGGATAGTGGTACAAGTACATTTGCAGCAGCGGTCAAGAAACTACCCTCCCTCTTTCCCAAATTGCACCATTTATTAACCTGTTGTTTCCGCCAAAATTTTATTTAGACCCCTTTCCTAGTATATACGAGGCTATAAAACGAGTCATTCAACATGACGTGCCTATTCATACAGCTCCTTCGGGATAGCTGCGAACGCCTGACTCAAATCATGGATGATATCCTTGATGTCTTCAGTCCCCACGGAGAGGCGAATCAAATCCTAGGGCGATTCTCACGTCAGGGGTCAATCGTGCCAAATGAGTTGGCTATCTTACCTCGGTAACGCCTGCGTCCAGCCGCTCCTTTTCTGTCATGAAGTTATGCGTTGAGCCCCATGGATGCGTTGCCATGGACTTGCAATCCCCGACGCTATGGGATAGTTCAGTCAGTGAGTCATAGTCCGTCTCGGTAAGCCCCAAAACTTACTTGGTCATGTTGGATATCAGCTGCAGGGCATCTACAAATGCTTCGCTAGCGGCGTTGCCCCCTTTGACACCAAATGATAGCACGCCTCCAAACCCCCGTCGTAGGTACTTTTTCCCTCTCTGGTGATACCTATCGGTGGGCAGGCCCGGGTAACTAATCCACTGAGTCCTGGGGTTCTGAGCCAGGAACTCGGCTGCTTGCAGGGCATTTGCAGCGATGCGGTCGCAACGCAAGCTCAACGTCTCCATCCCCAGTAAAATCTGCTGAGCGGCAAAGGGGTTCAGCACGGCGCCGAAGTCCATGACGATCTCGACGCGCAACGCGATGGCGAATGCAATGTTGCCGAAGTTTCGGGCAAAAGAGAACTCCATAGGGTTGTCGGCAGTCGTTTGAGTTAAGTGAGGGAACTTATCCGATGCACCCAGCCAGTCAAAGCGACCTGAATCGACGATGACACCGCCCAAGGTGGTGCCGTGGCCCCCGAGCCACTTGGTCGCGGAGTGCACCACAATGTCGGCCCCGTGCTCGATAACCGGACACCAGTAGCCCCCAGCTCCAAACGTGTTGTCGACCACAAGAGGCACGTGGGCCGCGTGGGCAATATCGGCCAGGGCCTGTACATCGGGAATGCTGATGCGCGGGTTTCCGATGGTCTCGACGAATACCACCTTGGTGCGCTCGTCGAAGCAACGGCGGTAGCTTTCAATGTCATCCACGTCGTGCACCCACCGGACCGTTATGCCCAGGCGCGGGAGTAATGTCTTGAAGAGACTGTAGGAGCCACCGTAGAGGTTCGTCGACGCCACAATGTTGTCTCCTGCGTGTGCAAGGCATATGATGGTCTGGAACACAGCCGACTGGCCGGAGGCGCATGCTACAGCAGCTGTTCCACCCTCTAACGCTGCCACGCGCTTCTCTAGAACTTCCACAGTGGGCTGGAAAATCCGTGAACAATAAGTCCTCCCCGTTCATTGAAGGCTGGGACATGGAACATACATTTGCAATCCGCGAATAAATATATCCGGGCTCTTGGTTGTTGCAAACCCTGCGAGCATGTTGACTGTCCGTGAAAACATATGACTTAAACCGGAATTACCATTAGTCGTCCGAATAAGCAAACAAATATACAACAGTACTAGAAAACACTTCCACTTACAGCAGTTGCATAAATTGGCACAGCCCTGGCTTTGGTCGTCGGGTCAGGTTTTGCACCGCTGTGAATCTGTTTTGTATCAAAGCTGCGGGCTTCTTCAAGACTGATGTCCACCTTGTAAGGAGTGAACGCGTCCGTGGATGTCATTTCAGCGGTTGCTTTCAGTTCAAGCTTTGAGTGGTAAAGTATTTTCACGTTCTGACCGTCTTTACTCTGAGAGCATGATACACATATTCGACGTCATATATACAAATACTCTCCAGGCGACTGGTATAGGTGCTTGTGCCGAAACGAAGCGCAATAGCCGGGCTGCTGTCAGCTGCGGAGTTTGTTGAAAATGGTTACTCTGTTGCTCGGACTTAGACGAATTGGTGCATGCAGGGGTTGAAACCGAAAGTGGCAATAGGCACCCTTAACTCCGTAAGCTCTTCAGTTATACTTCACACTTCTAATGAGACTACTATTTCATGTGTTTTCAAATACTCTGTCAAGGGTGATCAGTTTGAATGTTGTTTCTGAAATTGCACTCCACGAACTTGGTGAAACTGCCATGGCTTTCGAAAGACTCTCCCACGCGCCACTGGGTTACCTCGGGCCAAACAAGCTGCTAGTGACGCCGTCTCCACGTACAATTATCATTGTCGTGGTTTTTCTGATCGCTGCTGCAAGCGTATCCTGGTTAACATCAACACCAAGGCAATGTTATGTCGCCGATGTACACATTGTAGGGGGTGCGGACAAAGGCTCTATCAAGAGAAGCCGAATGGATTTTGTTCATAATAGCATGAGAATGCTTCTGGATGGTTACCGAAAGGTCTGTATCTTTTATCCCCCTGTATTCGCCTTATCATACACAAGAGACTTACTTTCTATAGACAAATGGAGGATTGTTCTATGTCCCAAGCAAGCTGGGTGAACGCTTGATGCTGCCTGTCAAGTATCTGGAAGATCTCAAATCAGCCCCAGTACATGAGGTCGACTTCGTAGCGACATTCATCGAGGTCAGGAGAACTGCCCAAACCCGCAACCTAGGCCGGCAAACTGATATTTATCGCAGATGTTTGAAGGTAAATATACTACAATGGGTAGTCGGTCCACTTTGCACCCTCGTGTGGTCCGCGGCCAGCTCAACCGTCACCTGTGTAAGCTATAACATTTCTGGTAACGTGCAAAGTATCAAGCAAGCTGGCTGACTCTTGCAGGGACCGTCATGGAACACGTTCAAGAAGAAATCAAGGACGCTTTCGAAGATGCCTTTCCACCGTGTGATGGTATGTCTGCCATTGTTTTTATGGCAGTATTTCATAATAATAGTCGTGAACTGACGGTGCAACACACAGACTGGACTGAGGTGGACGTCGTGGATCGCATCACCCAGATCGTAGCCCGTGTATCGAGTCGCATGTTTGGCGGCACTACCCTGAGTCGAAACAAAGAATGGATCCAATCCTCAATTGCATTCGCCACCGACGGTTTTATTGGGGCCCAAGAACTGAAGAAGTATCCCGAGTTTCTGAAACCATTGGTAGCGCGCTTTATCCCGGCTATCAAGAACATCAAAAAGCATTATACCGCCGCCGAGGAGGCCGCCATTCCCTTGCTAAAGGAGCGGGCCTCCACGGGCTCGAAAGCTTTTGACCTGCTGTACTGGATGGACGAAGATGCCAAGGGCGCCGAAAAAGACCACGCATTCCGTAAGTAACTTCCGGAAAGTTCTTGAAGTGCAATTACTGATTTACCAATTTTGTGCTTAGTCGCCGGAATTCTGCTCAAAGTGAGCTTTGCCGCCATTCATACGAGCGCTGCGGCACCGTCGCAGCTTCTCTATGACCTCTGTGCCATGCCCGAGTACATCGAGCCGCTCAGGCAGGAGATTGACCAGAACCTGAACGAGGAAGGCTTCATTTCCCGCCAAGGATTCCAAGAGATGGTGAAGCTCGACAGTATTATGAAGGAGAGCCAACGCTTCAATCCTCTCCTACTAATCACTTTTGAGCGAGTCGTGACCAAAGACTACGCCCTCTCGGACGGCTTTGTGATCCCGGCCAACACGACCATTGGCGTGCCGACGCACGCCATTTCCATGGACCCCAAAATCTTCCCTGAGCCCGAGGTCTTCAAAGGCTTCAGGTTCGCCGAGGCTGCCAGCAATGTTCACACAGGACTAGAGAACAAGGCGCCATCCACCGCATTCGCTGCTGCTCACCCCTCTAGCATGGCCTTTGGGTACGGAAGACACGCCTGCCCTGGAAGGTTCTTCGCTTCGGCTGAGATTAAGGCTATTATGGTGTACCTGCTGAGGAATTATGACTTCAAATTCCCTCCGCCGTCACAGGCGGAGAAGTCCCTGGGAGAACAACGTCCGAAGAGTCTGATCTTTGAGACACAGAATCTCCCGAATCCAGGAGGTCGCATTCTGTTCAAGAGGAGGAAGTAGATTCAAACTCAGATGGCATCAAATCAGCTCATTATTGTATGCTCATCCTATTAATCGTGGTCGTTCACACGTTGAGGGAATATGTTGTTTCAACCCCAAGTGGATCCTTAAGCGGGAATCGGGTCATTACCACTAATATTCCCTCTGCTTCATCTTCCCTTGTATTTAGAACGAACAAGCAACAATGACCAATACCAGAACCCATTACTTTAGATATATCCAACGTGATTGCTGGCCGACAGAATCTGTAATTATTCAAGTGCTTAACATAAAACACGAAGCACACGGAATTACATAGATAAGCCTCGACTCTGCGAAGCCGCCGTCAAAATGGTACTGTTACTTGAGTTGTCTAAGTAGATACAGGTAAGAGTTGCGGGTCAAGCACCAGGCGCTCCATATCCTCAGTGCGAAGATGTATAGTTACGTCCACGCCATTGTCTGTCCACGAAGGCTCCAATGACGAAACCGCCGATGACAACGGGCCCTCTTTAATCAAGACGCCTCCGTCCATGGCCGGGAGCACAGCGTCAGCATATCGAATCCCAGACCCGAGGCCGAAATCGACATCGTAGATGCCCGCGCGTGCCCAGGTCGTTACTAGAATGTGGCGTCGGCCCAGGAACGCCTGCCATAAGCGTTGGGGCGACTTCTCGTAAGCCACGCTGTGGAGATGTGCTGCTAAGTTCGCCGGATTACTGGTCTCGATCAAAGTCTCACGAATGCGTCGGGCGATTTTGCTCTCAGCGCCTCCCGACCCAGGCCCGGAAATTTCGGCTGCCACGTCTGAGCCGGCCATCTCGATGTTGACCATAATAATAGGAGATCCCATGAATGCGTCGCTGAGCTTTAGCGCGGGGCGCACTCCGAGCACAAGATCGCAATGCACCGGGTTAGGATCCTGTTCCAGCTGGCGAGCACGCATGATGCATGACCAGATATGGGCCAGGATGGCGTCGTGCTTGCTGATCCGAATGCCGCTGGGTCCCTCGGCGCTCTCTGTAGCCTCCTTCCAGAGAAAGTCGATCTGAGCCCGATCAAAGTGGACGATATAAGTGGAGACGGGCGCGGCGAAATCCCACTCGGTCCAGGGAATCGGCCGTCCTGCCGGAGCCAGATCTTCTGGGAACACGCTAGGTTTCTTGGTAGCCCACGCAGGCCCGCCCGGCGACGTCCACCAGTCGTAGCGGTGCAGGGGTAGGCTCTCCGCCTGACGGATGATGGTGGCGTCTGCTTCGTCCGCATTGATATCACCAGCGGCCTTGGAGTCGAGTAGCCCAGGGTCAAGAATAACAGGTTCAATCTCGGGCGTGCTTGAGTTGAGAGCCGAGTGACTGACACTGGCCCAGTCCTTGACAAAACGTACCAAAGAGGTGATGTCGGCCAATGGGTGTGCACCTTTGACAGCTATGGCTATACCTCCACAGGCCAACTCGGTCACCTGTATAGCCATAAGGGGGCGCCGTGTGCCTGCGATGGGCTCGTTTGCCTCGAGAGCGCTGGCGATGTTGGTGGAGGGACCGAACGAGTTGAGTGATAGCCCGGTTTGATTCCACAGCGGCGTCTCCCGTGGGCGGTCGGTCTGGTATAGATCATCGAGCGCGGCGGAGCTTGTTGCCGCGATGAACTCAACGCCGGGATCTTGGTCACGGACGCCGTATTGAGCGTACACGCGACCGTACCGCCGGGCATGCCGTGGGAGATGCCGAGCCGCTTCATCCTCGACAGCGCCATCAAGCGACGTGACGCTCTTCAGTCGACCACACCACCAGGGGTAAAAGTCGAGGGCTGCGCTCAGTGAGCTGCGCAGATGACGCAACAAGCTGAATTCACCACCCAGCCCACCTGCCGGGCGTTCCAGGAGCCAAAGGGCGCTGGTAAAGGAAAAGTTGGCTGTCGTGGCGTCTAACAGCGACAGTCCGACAAGGCGTTCTGAAGCCGGCGTCGCTGCGAAGACTCGTTCGGTTGAGGATGTCCTCACCTCCCAAGTAGGTGCCATTTCTGTGCGATGGATTCAGAATAATACCCTAGGCAAGATAGATCTAGTATCTGCTTTCGGGACAATCTTGGCGAGTAAGTGATTTATTGTTGTCGTTGAGCGCAACAACTTTCCTATCCAATTGCAAGTAGTATCGATAGCTATTTCACCTGTCAGGAACAAGATGCGTTGTAGGTCAACCGGTGTGGGGTTGAGCTCGGCGGCAAACGTGCTGTGCGACGTGCTGTGCGTGATTAGATTAGATTACAGCTGGACTCACGGAATTTCCTTGTATAGAACTGTCCGACTTAGCCCAAGGTCGTATTCCGCGGTGCTTAGGGTTAGCGGCCCACGCCCAGAACCGACCTCCTTACCTGGGAAAGGCAATACCCATAGAAAATTCCACATTCAACAATCGTCAGAATTGGCGAAGTTCATCGTCAGAGGCTCGATTCTGCTGCTTTTTCACCCGGCCACCACCCTTCTACAACTCGGTGTTTTGCAGAGGAATTTCGGATTCCCATTTATTAGAATTATAGACACGTGGTAACTACGAGTCCGGGGAAGCCTGGCATAGTAAACATCATTGCCCTGCGACCAAGGAACAGGGTTATTGAGAACATGAATAATAGTGAATCGGATGCAACAGCTTGCAGAATCAAAGCCTTCAGCCAAACTGCATGTTGCGGCCAACGATGATTTTCGGGATTACGGAATTACCGGCATTTGCTACTGGTGTCTTTACATTGGGAGGAGCCTCGGTATTACCTGTTGGAGGAGGAGAGGATTTTGTGAGAGGGGGGGTTTCTTGTGAGAGAGGAGAGGTTCCTGATATTAATCAGGTTGAAAGTAAGCCATGACCCCCAAGTAAAATGTGCTGAGTGCTACGTTGTTCAAGTCACAAAACTTCTCAGAGATGAAGTGAATTGCAATCTAAGCAATTGTGTCACTGTGTGCAAGTGTGGCAAGAGCAACAGGTTATCACCCGAGTAATAGGAGAAGCAAAGGCGCGAGTGAACATGTTTATCACGATGAGAATGACTGAATTTGTGTGATCAAATACACAGCCGTCCAGTTGCTCTGACTGAATTGAAGAATATCCTAATCGCCAGCTTGCATCTCGGCTGACTTGTAGTATGCTCGACTTGTTTACGATACTAGAAGCTATTGCTTTGATGGGTTCATGAGAAAGTACTTTGATGACGGCGATCTTCGCCGTTATTTCTTAAATGCCTGTGTTCACAAACTCGACAGCCATGAGGGAGTCTATTCCAAACGGGTGCAAAGGCTTCGTGCTGTTGATATCCGCAGGTTCTATCGACAACAGTGTCGCGAGTCGGCTGACGACGGTAGGGGAAGTCGTTGACTAGGATGAGGGGGGATAAGTCGTTTAGGTCGGGCACTACGGTGGCGGTTGTTTGGCGAGGTGTATGAGGGACATGATGGGTGGACTCAAACAGTATGTAATGTCGATGGCCGTATCAGAGCTGAGCTGGTGAGAGGTGAACGCCTACAATCTATAACTCCCGTGAGATGCTATGTTCCTGTGAAGTTCTCAATTATGCGAAGTTCACTGTGTAAATAGGCAATCTGCACTATGTCAGTACCGGTACTACTCTGATGCAATTCTTGATGTCAACTTCACCATACTAGTATACATCCAGGGGTCCAGACAGACGTGATAATGGAAATTGTGCTGTTCATGACTAGCTCAGGGACTCATATTCTACTACTACTTAATATATTACACCTCACTCAATGCGAATTCGTACAATTTACCGCCCATTCCAGCTGGAGTGAGAGTACCTGCTCATATGATAGTCCATCCACTTGTTGCCTCAAACACTGGCCCTGCGCCTGATGCTTGCCACTCTCGATGCCTGGATGCCTGAGAGCCGCCTCTGGAGATTGTCCAGTGCTACGACTGCTTGAGGCCCGGCAGCATTCACGACATGCACCGCAGCCTCGATGTCTCTCGAGTCCCCGGTCTCGATGACCCGCTTGACCCGTGTCATGAACGTGGTCCAAACTCCGGTGTACTTGGCGGCTGAAGCCACAACACCCGCCGCCGCGAGATCACCGGCAATGGTTTGGACGATGGTGGGAGCGTTAGGCATGTTGGTTTGGTTTCTGCATGAACATATCAGTACTTTACTCAGCCCATTCTCTTACTTCGCGACTGCACCTTTTTAGCAATGAATTTCCTGGTAGTGGGCTGTTGTAGAGCCAGGCATCAACTGAATTTGGATCGTCGGCCGTCGCGATGAGGGAAGAACTTGGTGCTTGATTGCTTTACTCTTAATACAAGTATAGGTTATGCTCTGCAGAAGATACGAATGAGAATGTGTAATCAAAAATGTGTTTGGAGTTTGCATTAAGATGCGGCCTCTTTAAATGAGAGGACATTTAATACGAGAGTACATTCAGGTCCTTGTCGTCGTGGCTATGATTTCCAGGCTAGTAGCTTCACTCGAATGTTTCTTGGAAAAGACTTGGTAGGCAGTTATTTGTGATGAAACCACCAACTCCGATGTCCACGGTAACAATGTCTTCCCAGGCGAACTACTTTCACGTTTGAAACCACGGGAAGCCATCACTATAGAATCCCACGACCGTCATGGACCGGGCAGGAATTTGACCAAATCTGGTCAGAACCACAATCGTCTTGGCTGGAGACAATGGGCATTGCGATAGAATAGCCTTCTTCAGATAGGCCTGTTGTTGGTGCTAAAGCCACGCCGTCGCCGTCAGCCATGGCTTCGACCCTTCGATTTTCTAGGTACTGGAGGCCAATAATGAGAGGCAAGAAACAGGCCGACCACAACTGTGCACAGCACAGCTCCAGCCTATTTCTGTTCTTTCGTTGCAGTTCCTCAGGGCGCAACGACGGATATAGAATCAACTCAGTGGTAGACTACTGACTAGCGCTGGGTTGTTTGATATTGTACGTTGGTTGGCCTCGTGCATTTTGATTCGTCAACAGCGTTGCAAGAGAAGGGCTGTGATCATCCACGCCTCGCGGTACATGACATCATGCCGGCCAGTAAATACCTTCCAAGCGGACTACTCACTCACTTAGCACACGCTCCACGCTTTGTGTGTCCGTCTTAAAACACCTTGTAAGCCTCTGTCTCGTGTGCATTTTTGCACCTTCGGATCGCACTCTCACTCTCCAGCCATCTCACCATTCCACACATTCGCAAAATGGGCGACAAATCCTATAGCACTACCGCTCAAGAAGTTCGTTCGATACTGAGCCAACGTGTCGCGGGTTACCAAATACTCCTGTTGGACAACTTGACACCTCTCTTCCACAAAGAGTTACTAGATACAACCAAGTTGCACGAGGAGATGCTTCAGCGCCCAGATCCCACAATCTCAGAACAGCCGCGTACGCTAAGTCAGCTCACCCACCTCGACAGCATAGATGCACAGCTTATGGAACACTGGAAGGCCCTTCATACGAGCCTTATCTCCCGGACAGCCCTGCTGGCCAACATTATGGGTTATCAAGGATTCTTTGCAACATCAATATTACTGGACCATGCGGGACACCCCCCGCGCGAGGCAGGTCTTGACTCTTGGGTGTCCAGGCACGTCGAGACTCTCAACAAGCACCACAGTACCGGGGAGAAAAGTGACAAGGATACCAAGCTGTACCAACAAACGGTGGCCAGTCCCATAAAGGAAATGATGCTAGACCAGGACCACGTTGAGAAAAGACTCAGGATTGCTGCAGCACAGCCATATCCCACCGGCTAGATCTACCGCCTGATCGATGAATGCGACTGGGCGAATCTGGCCGCGATGCTGATCGACGACCGCGAGCTTGCCGTGACCTTATACACCCAGAAACCACTGGACCCAAAGTCCTACAACGAAAACATATCAAAGATAGTGCTACGGAAAATGGACGAGATAAGGGACAGATATTTCACGGACCTGTCAACCGCGTCCACCTACACAACCAGCAAGCACGCAAAAGACATGTCGGCCAGGAAAGCAGCTGGACTGCCTATTTCCACAGAACCGAATCGACACTCAGGCGGAGACTGGGCTGTGGCCAACCGCAAAGGGCGTCTACAACAAGATTGTCGGCAGCATCGGGCTCTGGGCGGGCACAAATCCCACATCGACAGGCCACCCTGGGTCCTCAAGCGCTTCTCCCAGGGCCAGCACGGATTCAACAGCTCAGTTGCTCCCTTCGAGGAAGAAATGATACTAAACGAGTTTATCCTGACGTCAGGGGGGGATTTCTCACACATCCTCGTGTAAGACTCTTCACAACCTTGCCCCCTCGTCCGGGGAACAAATGCACTGACCCAGAGCTGATCACAACGGCAGGCAAACACCAGAAGCTTCAAATCAGTGTCAGCCGATAGATTGCTGGCCACGCCCACATCGCCATACTTGTTGTGGTCTCCGCCGCGGCAGGAGATTGTCCCGTGAGGCTGACCGTGTGAGACGGTGCTAGAGAGAGGAGCACAATCTAGTGACCGATCTTGGCTCGTATCCAGATGCAGAGAACCACAAAAATGGCACGATGGCCATGTATCCGCCTTGAGTTGCCAGTCTTAGAATCCTCGGTGACCGAATACAGACCGAATACAAATAGTACTTAACCCAACTAGACCCCGAGAGTAATCATAGTCTTCCCGTTTCTGGTCATGTGGCTGGACTGCTATGAACACAGCTAGCTCCTCCTGGATTCCACCTGTGTCGATGGTGGTGGCCTTATAATTGAAAAAAAGCATGTGTGCACTACAAGTCGATACCCACACACACAAGTGATGATGGGGAACTAGGGTAAATATATGAATCCCATAGTGGGCTTGAAAAATAAAAGTAAAACCCCACACCTGCAAGTACGGTGTGGCGCAACATGCAGTCGAAGACTCAAGACTTCCATAAAAACCTGTAAGCAGAAGTCAGCCCCACGATACCTGTTCAGGAAGTCCCGTTCGTGTAGGACAGACTCTGCGTCCGGAAAGGGGCCTTTTTGTGGCCAGTTTTGCGTCCACAGTTCCTAGTTGTGGATTCCTTCGCGTTTACCTTTTGACATTCGAATAGCCCCCCTGTTCCCTCTCATTAGAATACTAGCAATGTTACTTACCGTAATATGACATTGCTGGTCAAAGAAACAATGCACCTCGCCAGGGTAAAGCGCCAGAATGCCTACCAATTGCCAGCTACATCCCCCGTTCGAGAAGTGACAAGTATCCCGATCTCTATGAACTTGTTCAGACAAAAGATTATCGTGTCATCGTTGCTAATCAAACTGAGAGAGCTGCTGTTGTCAGCGAGTCCAGGATTAGTCCAAGTGGTGGTTTCATGGGGAATGAAATCAACTCGAGATGTCCAGAGAAAGTAATGTAATACCATGGCTTCCAGATTCGGAACAAAAGCATGATTAGCATACCAGATTCTGCCACGGACATGCACGCAATTACACAGCCAAGTCAGCCGGGACCATGCATGTGGCTTCAGGAGGCTCCACGAACATGTGCCCCACCCCACAGCACCCACCGATTAAGAGGCGATGGCGTAGACGTCAGATTTTCCAGGAAACTATCAGACGCCGCATCCGACCCTTTGCAGGCATGGCGTCTGTCTTGTTCCTGGCTGTTGTCGCGGTTGGTGTGACCACAGTTCCACCCCCCCCTCCCCCTTCCCTTCGAAGGGCCCATCGTGACCTCCTTTGAGTAAATGTGAGGGTGCGTACCGGGAGTATGTGAGCGATAACGATACTGGCCTACTTCGTCGCAGGAAAGAGAGGATCGTTTCTGGAATGGCAGAGTCTGTGGTTATCCCGATGCTACGGTCCTTTGTGGAGGGAGCGCGAATAAATCAGAGGCTACATAGATACCAGACTGACACTGAGGTCATGTTGCCAAGGATGGAAAGTCAACTGCATGTCGAGCAGCTGCGAGTCTAGCTCTGAAGCTTCCCCATAGCAACTGAGTAGGTACCTATGTAGGTACCTAGGTGACATCGAAGACGCCGGGCGGCCGCGTGCCTGACCAGAACCAGGTGAGCAAGTCTTCCTCTGCGCCCTCATGCAAGCCTTGGAAAGCACTCGGCTGACTCTGCACACGGTCGCAAGCCCATCGGGACGATGTTTGATGGCGGGCATGATGACCCTGAGCTTTGAAATGGATCGAACCTGTGGATCCGCGCAAGCCGGCGCCCGTAAAGGACCACGGGAAAGGACAGCCAATCCCGGGGCGGCCCGGTCACGATGTAGCTGCAACAGCTGGCTGACCCCTCGAGACCTCGACGTCGAGTGGCTCCCAGATGCTGGCCGATGCAGCTTTTGTCACAAGAGGGGGAAGCCAGTTGACGTGGCACTGCACGGTGATGAGTATGAGTCTCCGCTCGAAAACTACCTCCGTTGCGGTAAGACTGAAAATCTTTTGAAATATTTCAACCAGTTGAAAGGACTCAAGGCGGGATTTGTTTTAACAAAAGGTAAGAAATGCTTGAGCTAGACTGAATCTGGTAATTTAAACAACTAATTAGAGGCACTTGTTTCGATGGCCGAGGAAGCTACAAGGCAGGACCACTCTAGGTGAATGGCACGAGAGAAATGTCTCCCTGAACAGATACCCGTCTCCACCCGACTCTACGTTTGCGCAAGAGATCCAACGACGACCAAAGGCAAATAGAAAGAGCAGTATATCGTGGGAAGCAACGGTTGCTGTCCTGATCCATCTTCACTCTTCATCCCCTTCGCTTGCAACTGCCTCCGCCTCTTTGTCCCCAGCGACCTCGGGAGCGTCTGCAACCTTGGCCTTCGCCTTTTCGGTTTCGGTCCCGTTGCCAACGACTTCGGCGTCATCGGCTTCTTCGGCGTCATCGGCGTCTTCGGCACCACCTGCGTCCTCGTCGAACTCCTCTTCGGGTTCTTCATTGTCTTCATCACCTTCATTTTCACCTTCGCCCTCTTCTTCGGGGTCCTCAGGGGCGGCGGCGGTCTTAATTTTTTTCGCGGGAGGAGCTTTTTCTAGAAGAAGATGCCGTGTAAGCAGTCTGGAGGACACGGTCTGTAGGGCGCGGGCGGCTGGAGACAATCTACCTTCAGTTGGAGCCTCGTCATCCTCTTCCTGCTCCTCATCATCTTCGTAATCATCCTCGTCTTCCTCATCGCTTACATATCTGTCGAGTGGTGGGCGTCAGCGCAAGACTCTCCTGAGGTATACCGGCGAAGCTTCAACACGCTCAAAGTGATGTGGCATACAACGCACGCCTGGAGAACACAACGCGCCCACAAGGCCGACCTGCGCAGGATGAAGGAGCCTGGAATCGGAACTCGGGCGACATTGTGATTTCCGTTCACGCTTTTTGCCGGCCGATGTGCCGAGCAACAACTCCCAAGTGGCAGGGACCCTGTGATGCAGGTCATTGCGCGGTTTCCCGCAAGGCTTCCGTGCATTACCAGGTTGACGCGTCCCAGGAGGCGGGACGGCGGCGCATTGCTTCGAGCTTTGCGCCACACAAGCGCATGCCTGGTCGACAACTTGACCGCAATGGCGCTCCTTGCGCGCTGCCTGAGATGGAGGCGCAAAGCATGCACGAGCTCTGTTGATGGACACTGACTCACTCTTCTTCTTCTTCCGATTCCGAAGGAAGAGAGACCAATTCCTCCTCATCTCCTCGAGCCTTTCTCTTCGACATTATCAAAGGTTGGGTATAAAATGTTCCAATTGGATAAAATGGGGGTATCAGGAGGTCGCAAAGCGTTGGATTTGGTGCTACGAAGATGGGACAGTGGTGGAAGGAGAAAAGGAGGAAAGGAAAGGGGACGGACGGCTGAGAGAAAGGGGGCAGCTCGGGGGGTGGTCGCGGTCGGTTGGTGTGGAGAGCTGGGAGCTACTGTGCTGCCCGCGCAAGCGGCCAGGACCAGAGCTATGCGTGAGGAGAGTAAGGCAGGTGCTAGTAATGCCTGGGTATGTTGGAGTCTTGGTGTGGGAGTGGGCGGCCAGCCAGGCGCGGGCGCAACGGAGCTCTGGGCTGAAGGGGAGGGGGGAGTGCGCGGAGGGACCTCGAGGGAACCTTGGAAGGGGATGGGCAGCAGGCGGGCATGGAAGCAGGAGGCGAGCCAGAGCTTGGCCGGGACGGCTGGACAGGACCGGCTGGGAACTGGGATGGGAGCGGGGGGAGCTTGGATGAGGAGCGAGGCGTAAGGTGGGAGGAGAGGGGTGTGTGTGAGAGGCAGCTTCTCCGAGGTTCCAAGGTTCAGCTCGCTGCTTCACCAAGCTGCAGGCGATGTGGTGCAGCAGCACTTGCTTGTTTGCTCCCCGGTCAATCACTCCCTCCCTCAACCACCTGCCTACCTCGAAATGATGCACAGAACAGCATTCGGTATGATGCAACTTGAGGAAGGCATTGGGTGGTGATGAGAGGTATAGTATACTTCCCCCAACGTGGTCGTCGCGGCCTAGCCACTCGAACCTGCGACATTTGGGGAGGGCTGCTGCAAGGGGAGAGCCAGCAGTCCACGGCTGCCGTTGGTTGGGCGGATGGGCGGGTGACGGTGGTGGCTGGCACGAGGAAGCAGCGATCGCCGGTGCCGTTTGGTGGCTGGTGCGTCGGGACAGTGCGATAAGCGATAAAGGCAAGAGCGATCGATGAAGCAGGCACCGGGCGCGCCCCCACCGGCTGCTGCACCTTCACCACGGAGTCAGTTCAGTCTGACAATAGAAATGCACCCACATTGCGTGCAGGCCATCGGCCCATCGTGTGTGGTTTGCTTGGAGCTCGGACCTCCCCACTCCCAGCCCTCGCAGCTTCCAGCTTCCCCAGCTTTCAAGGACCTCGGGGCCCAAGGTTGTCTGGCGGTGGTTTGGGAGATGCACGCGTCTGCTTCGACAGAGCTTGGCTGACTCAAAGCGCCCCTGGCAAAAAGGTCAAAGTATCTCCCCCCCTAGAGTTGCTTCAAATCCTCCGAGGCCATCGCGGCTGGCAAAAAGGGGGCGGAAAACAGTTAGCAGCTCCTTTGGTGGTGGGCCGTCAGCGAGCCACTTGGCCCCCGACAATCCCAAGGGAACGGGCGGCCTGCACTTGCAGGGCGGGGGATCTTAAACGCTTGGAAACATGAGACGGCCAACGCGGAGATCCAGTCTCCTCCAGCGGGTTTCCTTCGTGAGAACGGCGAGGCTGGCCGCGCTTCCTGAAAACAAGTAAAGGCGTCCAGGGACGAGACACTGGCACCCAACTTGGGCCCAAGACCAGTGCGAGAGGTAGCATCCGGGAAGAAGAATGAAACGGGCCGAACCTGTAGATCAGGCGATTCAAAGCAGAACCATCATCTGCCGCGCTGTGGGAAGATGGGAACGTGATATACCGTAGAAGATGAGGTACGACGATCGAGAGGACCAAACCTATGTTTTGCCGACCTGCACAGGCGCACTTGATAGCACGGTCGGCCGGGGATCGCTTCGACTTCGAGGCGGCACGCTCGCGGCAGCCTCCCGTGTCTGTGTCACTCACTGCCCGCTGGTTGCACAGCCTGGGAACCCGCCCCCGAGAGCGCAAGGGCCAGGAAAAAGCAGTGAATCCTGCGATCAGCACGGGCGGCACCGACAAGAGTGGACGGGCCCGCACGCCACGGCTGTGTTGAGGCGAGCTGATGATGCTGGCAGGCTGGACGTGAGGATTTCCAAATGGTCGCCGGCAGGGCGGTGGATAGAAAGTACGACCAAGCTTCAGAACCACCAAGGTAGCGACCAATTTTATGGCCCGTCTGGAGGCCTGGCCCGGTCCAAGTTCGCCGTAGTCCTGTCAGCCTTGTCTCGTATGCTTCGGGCTTGTGATCGGTAAATGGGCTGATTGTGAGAGCACGACGATGGTGTCGGGTGAATCAAGTAAAATGCTGGCTGAAGACACCTCGACCTATAGCCCACAGAGACATCTTCAAGAAATGCAATCCCATTTCAGACCAATTCTGGCCCTGAGATTGCCGAGTCGAATCAGAACAAGAATGGAAGGATGGAAGCCTTCTCTAGGCAGCGCCAGACGATAGTTAAGGGGGCCGGGTTCGGATCCGAATGTTGGGCGCAGCTGAGGGTGAGGGGCGGCTTGGCTAAATGAGGAATGGTTCAGGTACAGAAGATGCTGACTGGCTTGAACAGGCATGGCGGCGTGGGAGGCCGCATGGGGGGTCCTTGCAGGCTGGTGCGGACCGTTTGCAAAAAGGGCTGGTCGCGAGGACTTAGCAGCCGATCCGGTGAAGGCGGTGATGACATGTGGATTACAGTATTGGCAACAACAAATATGAGAACAGATATAGGAGAAGTGAAAGTGATGATGTCTAGAGCAACCTGAAATTTGTGCTGAAAGGGGGGAAACGAGTGGCCAGGGTTGTCGTCCTGTCTGTACTGTCTGCCCGTCCGCCTGTTTGTTGCTCGGCTCCTTCGCTCTCTCGACACCACGGGGTCCGCGTCCTTCGATGGCTCATCAGACACGTTGGATTCGCGGTCTTTCCTCATGAAGAATGCGTGCCATGCATGACATGTGCACAGAGACACATGCGGGCTGGGCGGGACTCGAGCTCAGGCTCAAGAGTCCTCACACTCTCAAATTGAAACGTCGCTGATGATGTGGGGACTTGCCAGGGTGAGGTGGGCACCGCGGGAGTGAGGTCATAACAGCACAATAGCGTTGCAGGCATCTCAGGCATCTCAGGCTTGTCATGTCCGTCATTCAGTCCTCAGATCAAATGAATGCTCAGGCCTTTCCAAGCATCCTGGCATCCATGCGTCCCGGGTGTGTGCTGGACGCGACGTGTGTGAAGCGCAGCTTTGCAGGATTCCGTCGGGTCGAAAATCACAATCTCTGGGCCCCTTCATCACGCCCAAGTCATCACTCATCTGCCGTCAGCCCTGAGCCACGAGGCGCGAACCACGGACAACGGGCTTCTCGTCCAGTGCGAGCGTGCATTGGCGTGTATCATCAATTCAGGATCATGATTCCGAAGCCAATTCAAAGCTGGCACTCTGGCCGGCGCGTTTTGGCTTCCGGCAAGGTCTGAGCGAGGAGTGCCATTGCGACCGTACCTGAGCGACGGACGCGGCGAGGAGGAGACGGAAGCAGACGCCAATTTGCTTTTCTGCTAGCGGTGGATGAAAAGAGCTTAAGGTGGAACCAGGGGGTCCCTCGTCCAACGGCCGAGCCATGGTCAGCTAGCCTGGGAGGTGCCTGGGGGCCGGCCGCGAAATGGTCAAATATACCACACAGTCCGGTATTGGGCGCAATGAATTGAAATGTGACAGTGACAAAGCTCCTTCCCCCCGTCGCCCCTTCCCTCCTCTACCGTGCAGGCTGCAGGCTGATGGCTGCTCAAGTTAGAACCTTGGAACGGTGGGACATGGGAACTGTGCAAGCTGCTTGGCTGCACTACATGCTGCTAAAACAAAACCTGCAATTGCCATTTGCCAATGCCAATTTGATCGATGCCAGTCAGACTCCTAATTGTCGTCAGATGTCAACGAGAACGCACATGTGCATCCAAGCGTGCCCCGTTACATTGGCATTGACATCAATCATAGCACGCCGCTTGCTGCACATCCCCACTCTGTTCCTGATCCAGTGATCCTGTTCCTGTTGACCCTGCAGTGGCGCCTTCCTGTGCAGCTGCAGGCCTGGAGTACCCAAAACAGCACAGTACCAAGTACTATCACAGCGACCGCGGCAGTAATCCGTGCTGATGTTGATGTATCATTAGATCAGCACGGGTTTTCCTCTCCCTCTTTGGTTTTTTTTTTGTTCTGTCTCGCAGGTACCCCGTAGATGTACCCGAGCTTTCGCCCAATATCGAAGGAGGAGCCGGTCTAATTAAAACCACCTCCCCCGCCAAGTGCGAGGCGCCCCGACACAAGAGTGATAGACGTTCTTAGTCTCCGTCCTCGCATCGCCTCGCGTCGACTTCGTCTCGCCTCTCTTGACTCTCGTCCTTATCCGCCATGCCCAGACCTCGCCGACATCTCAACACTGGAGGCCAAACCACGCGGGACGACTGAGAGGAGAACGGGCAACGGCAGCCAACCATGGCCGGCCAAGGAGGTGCTGGAGCCGCGGGGACAGGGTCTCTGATTAACAAGATGGCTGTGGATCTCGGCAGTCTCAACCGAGAGAAGACGAGCACCTGGTCCCAACCACGCGAGAGTGCTGCGGAAATCGCAGTACCGCCAGCAGATTTTCACCTCAACTCGCCACGAGACAGGGGCGCCGAAACCCACGATCCGGCTGAGGTCGTCGGGCGGGCCCTAACCGCGCCCGGTGGGCATTTCGAAGCCTTCCAGAAGACTCCTGCCCTGGCCGATCACATCCACGCGCGATCGGACCAAGGCCGCCCAAAACTGCCAGATTATCACACGCAGATGCCATCACGGGAGGACCTGCGTCTCGACGTCCTGCCACACCTGCCACACCAACAGCCTCGGCTGCAGCAGCGACTGCGACAGGGTTCTCTTCCCTCAGTTTCGCAGTACTCGCCTATGCATCACCACCAGCATCAGACTCACCTTGAACATCGGCCGAGTCGCTCACAACCCCAATCTCTGCCCGCACTGTCCCCGCGACAAGATTCATTCACTTCGTCGTCGCCACACCCGCACCCGCACCCGCACCCGCACCCACACCAGCATTGGGTCCCAGCTTCACCACGGCAGCGCCGGGTCCTCCCTCACACGGACCCTCATTTTATTTCCCACGACCCAAAACACACGGCAACGCCAGCACACTCGCAGCCCGACCTGTCCTTCTCGTCATTCTCTCCAACGAGGGCTCAGCTTCCGCACTTACCAACACGATACCCTCCCGACTCCCACGCGCCTTTCACCCCCATCCGAGGCCATCCCATCTACGGTCGCATTGAACCAGACGGCACGCCCTCGAGTCGAGACATCGTCGAGGCTCCGTGCATCCCAAGCCACCCGTCGGAACAGACGCCCCCAAACGTGGTCACCACCCGCCGGCAACGTTCGCTTCCAAACACTCCCATCACCCCAAGTTCTCCAGGCTATCCAGGCCCTCGATGGGATTCTTTGCCCACGAGGCGTCAGAATAGCCTTGGGCAACCTATGAGTGCAGGTCTTGCAAGCACTACAAACGTGCCTGTAGCCTCGGACTCTGGGCTTCCTCCTTCTCCAATTCGCTCACCCCAGTCGGCAACTTTTTCGGCGAGTCTGTACTCGCATCCTCAGATTCCCGAGGACCAAGCCGTGGACTTGAATTTGGACAGCCCCGAGACAAATCGACATGAACACGCAGCCGCGGTGACGCCCGGCTCACCTTCCAAAATGTACCGGCCGGACAGCCGGCAGTCTGGGGAGACGGCATACAGTGTTGCAACTGACAGTTATAACTTCTCCCGTCCGAGAAAGCCTAGTCTGAGGAGCTTGAATCGTCCCGACTTTTCTGCACCCCTGTACCTCCGACCTGGAACAGCCAATACCTCAAACTCGGACTCCGTCCGTCTCGAGTCAAGGACCATGGCCTCGAACTACATACCCTACAGTGCAGGGCCAAGGCCTGCTCGACAACACTCAATCGCTTCCAACATGTCCTCGAGTACCTTTGCCTCCGGTGCGCCAAGCCTTTACAATAAACCTTCCCAAGACCGCCTTGGTGCTGCACCTCGCAACGTGTCTCAGAATTCCGCCACAGGTAATTATATGGGCCTCCCCCACGCGGTCCGGCCGCCGTCTCCACCACGAAACCGTTCAGGCCCCTGGGCCCAGCACCCGTATCTAGACGAGGATGAGATGCGTTCCAGCATGCGGAGTCAGCTTACGACGTCGACAGGCCAGGATACCCTGTTCACGGAACCCGAGAGGTCCAGTGTTATGACCAAAACAAGTTCCATCTTCAGCACTGGCAACAGAAATAGGAACTCTCCCTTCTTCGGTCCCCATTCACCAAGCATCGAAATTCGGGAGAGTCTCAGCGTGGACGATGTGATGGGAATGTACGAACAAGGCTTCAACGACAGCGATATGGACCTTTTTCAACGAAAGTCGAGTGTCGATCCCGATGTCCCAGTGGTGCGGCTCGCCCCGGGAGGAATGGACGACCACGACGAATCGAGGCCAGGATCGGCAGTCTCTCATAACAGCGAGGCCGCGAGCCGCCTGATCGAGGCCATGAACCAGCCTAATTCGATCGCAATCCCTGGCCGAACCTTCCCTCTGAATGCTGATGGTGCTGTTCGTATTCGGGACACAAACGCTTTCTTCCGGAAGAGTCTGGCCTCATCCTTACCCAAGGACATGAGGCTTAGTTACATCAACGCCGAGCAGAAGGAAACCGGCATTGTGGACTTCGAGAAGCAAGACGACGACGACGAAGCATTCGAAGCGGACAGTGTTCGGCATAGCAGACATGATTCAGGAAAGGAGGTCGGCCCCCATGAGGAATACTCATCAATTGACGCTCTCGAGAAAGTGGAATCAACTATCCCGACCACAGACAGCACGCCAACGCTACCTGACAAGGACACACTGTCTCCTCTGTCGCCAACTTCAACCGAGCCAAAGATTGTCATGTCTGCACCGTCGCAACCCGTGCAGGGAGCAATGCAGCCAGAAGATCTGGACCCCGATGCTAATGATCGCTACGGATTCCGGAAATCAAACCAGTATATCACGCGCGAGCAGTACGACGACTGGAACGGACAATATTCCGAATACCTTGTAAGGAGGAGGAAGAAGTGGGAGGCTTTTCTCAAGGAGAACGGATTGATGACCGATCAGCCCAACCGGTTCCCCCAGCACTCCGCCAAAGCGAAGAGGTTCATCAGGAAGGGCATACCGCCAGAATGGAGAGGTGCAGCATGGTTCTACTACGCTGGTGGCCCCAAAATTCTGGCAAACAACCGCGGCGTTTACGACAATCTGGTCAAGAGTGCACAGAACGGCGAGTTGAAAGACGTGTGCCGGGACGATATCGAGCGAGATCTGTACCGGACATTTCCAGACAACGTGCGGTTTCGGCGTTCGGCGCCGTCGACGGGCCTGACACCGGGACAGGCTGCGTCACAATCACCATCGCCGGGCAGCACCCCAGTGCACAGCCGCAACAATTCTACCCAATCTGCGAATCCCACGCCCAAAGCCCCGGGCTCTGAGCCTGCGATCATCGAAAGCCTTCGCCGAGTTCTATCTGCCTTTGCCATCTTCAACCCTAGCATCGGATACTGCCAGTCCTTGAACTTTCTTGGTGGTATGCTTCTACTATTTGTGGAGTCAGAGGAACAAGCCTTCTGGTTGCTCAACATTATAACGAGGGTGTACCTCCCAGGCACTCACGAGATGAACCTGGAAGGGTCCAAAGTCGACTTGAGCGTGCTCATGAATGAGCTGGAAGCTGTCCTGCCCAATGTGTGGTCCAAAATCTCCGACGACGGTTCTGGAGCCACCAAGAAGAAGTCTAGACGTGCTCGATACCACAGGCATGCCGTGTCGGTCAGCGGAGAAAACCTTCCACCTGTCACCCTCGCGCTGACGGCATGGTTCATGTCGTGCTTCATTGGCACCCTTCCCATCGAGACGACGCTGCGCGTGTGGGACGTGTTCTTCTATGAGGGGTCCAAGACCCTTTTCAGGGTCGCGCTCGCCATTTTCAAGGCCGGAGAGGGTGAGATCAAGTCCATCAGCGACCCTATGGAGGTCTTCGCCGTTGTACAGAGTCTCCCGCGCAAGATGGTGGACGCAAACCACTTCATGGACATCTCCTTTAAGAAGCGGTCCGGGCTGAACCACCTGACCAGCGATGCCATCGACCAGCAGAGGACAGAACGCAAGGAGAAGCTGCAGATCCAGCGCAAGGAGGCCGTGGCAGCAGCGGAGGCGGCCCCTGGAATCGCAACGGCCGCGACGATCGCCGTGTCAAGGACACGCAACGCAGACATGCTGAGCGTCACGTCGGGCGATAGCAGCAGTGTGCGGAGGAAACACACCCTCTTCACGCGTCGGCACAAGGAGCGCAGTCTCGAGATCTAGGAGCCCGGATTCTGGCGACGTCCTTCGATGCCTTCGCTCCGAGGTCCACCCGACGGTGGCGGTGTCATTATGACTTAGTGGGCGCAAGGGCACCCTCTTCGATTCACTGTATTAATTTTAATGGTGTCGACTGATCTCCGGGTTGAGATCTACCCTCCTGGATACGATGGGGAGGGAGACCTGTCGGCACGGTTAGGGAACGACGAACTTCACCTGGCGGTGATCATGAACGATAGCGTTGGAGGAAACATCTGCAGAAGGGAAATGAAGGAAACAGTAACTCTTGCCCAGCCACTTTGTCGGCGGTCAAGCACGCATCAGCAGGCGGCGAACAAAAATTTCTGGCAACGCATTGGGCTGGACGGTAAAGCATCGGCGTTAATTCTTTTCATTCCTCCTTCGCTTTTCTGGCTTTTCCTGGCTGAACTGGACAAATCACACTGGTTTTTTTAACGACATTATTATATTTGTTTTCTTCTGTTTCTGAGCAATCCTGTGCTTTGTTGTTTGATGTTGTACAGATAGATATCTCGAAGATGTGCTTTCATTCGTTTGCATTGATCGGCATAAGGGGCCAAAAAAAGACCCCGGGGTTTTGAAGATTGGTTGGGGAAAGGAAGAAGAATTTCCAAAAGAACATGGGAGCGGTTGCCCGCATCTGGTAGTAACTGGTCGAAGAGAAGAATCAGAAGACCTGCGTCCGCGCAACAACCGGAAACAAGCCTGCCTTCCGCGATCTCAGCCCTGATGATTATCCTCTGCTCCGATGATGGACGTATATTCTGGACACCACCACCCCGTAAGTCTCGTGCTATTCACTGGCGCAGGTCACGTGGCAGGCCATGTAGCTGAGACGTTGTGTAGTGTAGTGTGGTTGTCATTACTTCATTACAAAGATGGGCCTATGGTATCGTAATAGAGATGTCAAGGACTCCACGGCCATGCCATAAACCACAACCAGAACGCCATTGACCATCCTTAATCCTCTGAAATGCAAACGAGTGCGAATTTGTGGACTATCAGCCTTGCCCTGGCTTGTCCTCATGTCCATGTCACTGACCTGGTCTCCAGACAACGGCCATCGCGGTTGACCGTCATAGATGGGAGCAGTCCCCTCACTTCACCAAACCCCTCTAGACTAGTCGCCTGGCACTTCGCTGTGACGCCATCAAGGCAACGGCGCCAACCTGGAGACGACTAATGTATCAGGCCCAGTGTCTTTAGTAGTGCTATTCCATCGCTGAGGGAATCTGACCCTGGCTAGGATGGCACACGCACGCGCAGTGATACCCGCGCCTCACCAGTACTTGGCCCACCTCAGCCTGATCTCCCCCTCAACGCGGAGTTCCTCAGGCCTCCTAAGACATGGGCGTGTCGGCCTTACCGGCGGCCGCGGCGTCGAACCGGGGTGCGCCCTTTGCGTAGCGGGCGACGTACTCGCGTGCGGTCTTGTCGAACTGGGGACGCGAGGCGCGGTACTCGTCGGCGACGCGGGGCTCGAGGGGGTCGTCCGGGTTGGGCTCGACGAGCAGCTGGCGGACGGACTCGAGCACCGCGGCGAGCTTGGACGCGGGCTTCCAGTTCTCGGGCTTGAGCAGGGGGATGCAGATGTTGCCCGCGTCGTCGTTGGTGACGTTCGGGTGGTAGATGCGCGTGGTGAAGGTCACGAGGGGCGCCTTGAAGGGGTACTCTTGCGGCAGCTGCACGAGGAGGCCGAACTGCCCCGAGCTGTAGACGGTCCCCGGCGGGCCCTGGAGGGTTACGTGCCACCGGTGGAGGTTGGACTCGGAGGGGAGGGTGATGGTCATGCCCGAGGGGGGGTTCTGGGTGCACTCGGAGAGCTCCTGGATGAGGGAAGGTGGTCAGCGTAATGTTTGGGGGAGGGTGTAGCTGTGGGGAGGGAACACGAACCTTGGCGATGCGCTTTTGAGACATGGTGATGGTGGATGTGACCTGTGATCGAAAGGCCGAGAGTTGGGTGTGCGTATCAGTATTGAGAAATGATTGCTTCTGGGACTGTCTCGCGAAGTTGTAGTTGGGTGTGTTTGTCGGTCGCGGAGCTGGAGACTAATAGAGCAGTGCAGGAGGCTAGAAGTATGGTTGTGGTATGTGACAAACCACGGGGATTAAATAAGAAAACGGGCAAGTTTGTTGGTGTTGCTGCAAGGTGAATCAGGCTGAGAAGCGTGCAGGAAGGCAGCAGTGATGCAGTTGAGCCGAAGGCAGTGATGGTCCAGAAGCCGGGGCAGGGCGAGTGGGACGAGCGAGCTGTGACCAAACGAGGTGGGGCTCGCAACTGCTGCTTTGCATGGAGGAGGGGCACTGACCCCAGTCCAATGAGGTACGGGGTGGGGAGCTCCAAAGAGGTGCTCCTTTAGGTACCTGGGTACCCTTGTATTACCTGGACTATGATCTTCTACATACAAGCAAAATGCGGCTAAAATGATACCTCCTTCTTCTACCCTCAGAGGCCTCAGTCTCCATCCACCCCAGCCCAACCCAACCCAAGCTCGAGTCATCTTTGTTTTTGAAGGTATACACACATCTACCGCGATGGCAGGATGTATTTGTCGTGATAGGTGGTCGGGTACTCGCCCTGGTGGGTGGCACCGCCGGGCAGGTAGAGGGAGCCGTTGATGTAGGCGGGGATGAAGCCGTGGCGCGGTACCTTCATGGGCGACAGCCTGGTCCACGTCTCGTCGGTGGTGTTGAACACCTCGACCTGGTCGAAGATGCCCGTCGCGCTGCTGACGTTCCTCTCGCCGCCCAGCGTCCACAGCAGCCCGTCCACCATCGCGAACATGGCCCCGCCCCGCGGCGTCGGCATGTCGCTCGAGTGCGTCGTCCACCCGGCCTCGAGGTCCGCCAGGTCCAGCGAGTACACCGTCCCGCGCATGTTGACCTGCCCGTTGATGCGCCCGCCTGCCAGCCACAGCCGACCGCCCGCGATCCCGCCCGTCGCGTGGTCCCGCGGCTCCGGCAGGTTCGCCGCCGCGGGGGGCAGGTCCACCCAGCTCCGCGTCGTCAGGTTGAACGCCGACACGTTGGCCACCGTGTGGTGCGGGTTTCCGGGCCCCGGGATCAGCGACACCACGCCGCCCACGACGTAGATGACGTCCTCGTACGCCACCGTCAGCGCCGCCCCGCGCTCCGTGCCCGCGGGGAGGCTGGTCAGGTTCGACCACGAGTTTGTCTCCGGGTCCCACTCGTACGAGGCCCCGTCGCCCGCCCAGTAGCTGCTGTTGAGCGCCTGCAGCGCCCCGACGATGTATGCCCGGTTCTTGTAGCCCACCGCGTTGACGTGGTTCCGCGGCAGCGGGATGTCGGGCCCCCGCGTCCACGTGTTGGACGGCACGTCATAGAACTGCATGATGCTCGTCGTGTTGCCCACCGTCAGGTTCTGTGGCGAGTACGGGATCACCCCGCCGAGGATGGCAAAGGTCGTCTCGTTGAGCACCACGCCCGTGTCCTCCTGGCGGGGGTACAGCGGGATCTCGGCCAATTCTTCCCACGTGCCGTCCGTGATGATGGCCGAGGCTGCTGATACCAGGCCCAGCAAGGCCAGGAACCGTGAGTAATACATCGTGCTAAGCGGGAGTCCGAGAAAGAACGAAGTGAGATGCAAAGCTGTCGGGATGGAGACGATGGTTCTTGAGAAGCACAACACGCAGTTCGCCAAGTCACAGATGCTTCCATACAGCGCTATAAGGCGTAGACCTCACAGGTTCTTGGCTCGGTGGTATTATATTGCCAAGCTTAGAGAAGCGTCCGTATGCGGGAATAACGCACACAACGCGTTGCACGCTGTCTCCGGCTATGGCGGCTTGCTGACTCGAATATAACTTTCCCCCCTGAGTCTGCGTTGCCTATTCTCGATCAGAGAAGCACACTCCACTGACTAGTCGCAGATGGCTTTTCCGTGATATATATCTCTGGTGTGGGTCACACGCGAGTAGTGACGAGCCAATATAAAGCTTATACGGGCGGTAACTCTATGCACGGGAGGTGAGTTCTCTCCCGACAAGGGCAGATATGCGTAATGTAAACTCAATTATATTCACATGCACTGAGATGTCATGACCTCACAAGAAGACCATGTCGAGACAACGCTGCTGAAGTCTGTTTCTTGACAGGTTGGAAAAGTTTCGCAAATTTAGATCTCGCGGCGACTCTACTCGTGTGATTCGTTTGAATTGTTGCATATTAGGTATTGTGCTTGTCACTCAACTCGTCGCCTCCTTGCCGATCCGACTTTGGCTAGGAACCAAAGATACTGCCATTGGTAAACGACACAGTCAGAGCATACCCTGACTTTCTCCAGTTGCAATTCGATTCGCCTCTGATCACGTTCAAGCACCAAGTCGATCACAATTGACTTTCACGTTGTGCCAGATTTCACTGCGATGGCTGCCAAGTGAAAGGCTTTCACAGGTCCAGATGTCTAATCTATGTCTATCTATCTGAAAAGCTCAAAAGTTATTACACGTAGTCGAGCCTCATCTTCGTTCCATTATTGGGCAGCTTGGCCCTCAACACAGCGCCCGGGAGCTGCCTCAGGTCCTTGCCGCCGTTCCACCTCGGGCTCCAGTAGCTCTGCACGATGTTTATATACATGTATCCGTCCTCAGCTATGTACAACGGGTCAGGCCACAGCATGCGGGGGTCCCGGATGAAGGTGTGGACCTTGAGGTCTTTTGGGTCGTAGTAGTAGACCGCGTTGTGCTCAGGCATGATCATGTAGATGAGCCCGTTCGAGTCGCCCTCGGACCCGTTCGAGTTCCCGCCCTTCTGGCCCACGCTGGTGACGTTGTTCTTGGCGGCCTGCTCGGCCCACGGCACGTCGTCCCGGGTCCGGAGGTTGGCGGTGGGCACGGCGTACAGGGTGTTGCCCGTCAGCGTCGTGAAGAACATGGTCTCCAGGTCCGGTGACAGCGATACCCCGTTGTTGCCCTCCTTGTTGTGGTTGAAGGGCCCACCCCCCTGTGGGACCTGGTAGAACGCCTGCGCGTTGTACGACGCCACGTCCCCGTCCTCCCGCATGACGTGCCTGTCGCCGTCGAGCCGCCGCCACGACTTCCCCGTGCCCAGGTCTAGCATGACGAAGCCCGGCCGGCCCTCGCCGCTCGAGTCGACGAGGTAGGCCACGCCCCTGCCGCTCGGCACGGCGGACCGCCGCAGGTCGAGGCGGACGTCGTTGAGGTAGCTGTCTGGGTAGACGACTGAGGCCGGGAAGGTGTAGGTCGCGTAGACGGTGTCGTTGGTTAGGCTTATCGCGACGAGCTTGGGGCCGCCCGGCTGGCCGTAGACCATGGTCAGCCCGCCGTTCGAGTTGGTGACGGTGGGCCGCCCGGTGTCGAGGACCCAGAGCGTCTCGGGCCGGTCGTCGGTCTCGGAGGTGATGTACAGCGCCTGGACGCTGATCAGACCGGTGGAGTTGGAGGAGCCGAGCTGCATCCCGTTGATTGTGGTGTTGACATCCGCGGTGGGGACAGAGAAACCGGGCGATGGATATGCCACTTCGGCAGTTTTGTTGACGGCCACGCCGAGCGTGAAGGGAGAGGCTCCGCCGCCTCGCGTGTAGCAGACGAAGAGGCGCCCATTTGATGACACTGCATGGCCAGTAGGCCACTGACCGAAATAGTAGTGGAATTCCTCGAGCTCTGGCCCATAAGTCCCATTGTCGCGGCGCAGGATGCTGTCGGCCGAGGCAAAGCTGGCGACCACGGAGACCGCTTCGAGGAATACGGAGGTCCTCATTGTGAATGGTTGCTGCTAGCCCTCAAAGTCAAAGGGTAACTGAGAACATAGATGAATTTAAAGTGATCGCGTGAAGTGAACCTTCGCGAACGAGTGTGCAGCTGAGCGCTGATGTCGTCGCAGAGGCTCGAGGCTACGCACGATGAGTCGGACTGAAGGCTCAAGGCTCTCAACGATGAGTCGAACCGATGGGATTAAGCTTCGAATAAAAGACATCTTGCATGTAGTTTAGTGAAGATCGAAGCCAATTCTCCTGACATATGTGGCAGTGAACAGAGAGTAAATACTCTCCAGCCTCCAGGCCCGAGTTCTGTCGACTCGTATCCGATGTTCCTGATCGTTATCACCCATGGAATAATGACTCGGTGTTATGAATGGGGATAGACGGGATATCGACCAAATAGGGGACAGCATGAACATCGCTCTTTGTGATACAGGAATACTCGGAACAGAGGGCAAGGCTGGCAAGAGTCGCCCGCACATCCGTAGGCCGAAGTGTATCAGTCGGTCAGTAGCAACACCTCCAAGCCGTTCAGATCCAAGCACGATGAATTGTCGGGCTAGTATCCCTTTTCTCTGATACCATACCATGAATTCGGTTTCCAACCAACTTGGGAGAGCCAAGCTCACGGGTCGTGCCGCCTACCTGGCATTCAGCGATACTTTTCATGACTGTGCCGACCAGCAGTTCCGAGTCAATGTCGTGTATGGATAGCAAATGCAGTAACAGCAGCTTTGGCTGTTCTATCCTTCTGATGAGACGACTTTCCCTTCGTCCTTACTCGCCCATGAGCCACGATATGGGAGGGAAAGGCTGGTTTGCCCGAAACTCTAATGTAACATTTCGGACCCTTCATGTCCGTGATCCATACCTAGATGTGCACATCTCCACTAGTACTCACACATTACTCAAGTCCAGTAGGATAGGCTTACCGCTAGATCATAGAGCATTGTTCGGTCGAGAGACATTATTGGAGTTCATTTGAAGCCAATGCGAACTTATTCAGGGGCCAAACTATACCAGGAGCTACGTTTGTTGATTGACTACGTCCCGGACCCGCTTACCTGGGTTCGTCTGTTCGAGCCTCAAAAAGCTTGTCTGGAGTCAGACAACAATCCCGATCTCTGGACGAACCTTATCAGCTCATTCTGATCACTGATTCGTCCCGAAGCTTATTTCTGACGTCCGAGTCACTTGCGGAGAATAGAGACATGACGGATGCACTCCAGATTTGCTATCGTATCCATCTCGTCTAATCTAGAGTACGACTCCAGCATCGAGTCAGAAACGCACATACACACTCTCGCAGGCAATTCAGGACAGAACTGACCTTACGAAGAACGCTTTCCTTCAGCGCACCAATGCCCCGCTGGTTCCCCCCGGCTCATTACACGCTCGGTAGAGCTAAACGCAGATACTACACGCCAGGAACACAAGCGTAGCCACAGCGGTGCCGATCCTATGAAAGTTTCTACTGGGCTCTAGATGAGTTGATGCGTAAATGATGCCAAGATTATGGCCCTCATTGCGATGAGCAAGTTTACGCAGAATGGGAACACACGACTACAGAATTGCACGTTGCGGCACTACTTGCCGAAGCTCTTTCATGGATAAATCACCACTCTTCCAAGCTATCATGAGCAAGCTGACATATGTATTGTGGCGGATATCTGACTGCGCAGTCCTCATGATGCAGCCTTGCAATTTGTGGGGCCTCGCACGCGGTTCGAGGCTCCTCTCAGGGTGTGCTCACTGACTTATGTCTGTCGACTCAAAGAGGGAATAGGTTCTGTGAGAATGATTGTATCAGAGCCCGACAAACTCGCTTTGATACAGAGTAGAAAGGCGCACTTATAAAGCTGCGGGCTCGCGAAGCGTCACTACTCAGGCCGATACCCTCACCGCACACCTCTTCCCCCTCCTCCACAGCCGTCAACTTCCTGCCCGTCATGAAGCCCACTTCCCTTGTCTTGGCAGCCCTGACTGTCATTGAGTCTGTGATAGCAGCTCCACTCATCACCGAACAGACCAACAGTACCGGCCCCAGGTTCTACAATGGTTCATGCACTGCGGACACCATAACTATCCGGAGAGAGTGGCGTACGCTAAGCGTCGAGGAGAAGGCCGCATACATTGAGGCTCAACAGTGCCTCATCAGGCTCCCTGCCAAGTCTGGCCTTCAAGCAGTTGTATGTGATGTTGTTCCCCCCGGGACACGAGCATGGCCCGGCTGATATTGACTTCCAAAAGACCTCGCGCTTCAGCGACCTCCAAGGATCACACAGGTCCTACACCGACACCATCTACGGCGACATCATCCACTACGTCGGCCAGTTCCTCCCATGGCACCGCATGATGATGCACGCATTCGAGACCCTGATGCGTAATGAGTGCAATTACACAGGCACGATGCCATGGTGGGATGAGCAAAAGGACGCCGATTCCGGCAACTTCTTCGGCTCCGATATGTGGGACGCGGACACTGGCTTCGGCGGCAACGGCACCGGGGCCGAGGGCTGCCTCACCGAGGGCCCCTTCGCCAACACGACCGAGCACATTGGCCCCATGCTCGAGTACACGATGTACTGCCAGAAGCGCATCTGGGACAACGAGTACGGCATCACCACGGGCAACAGCACCCTCATCGACCTCTGCAACAGCTACGAGACATATGGAGATTTCTGGTACTGCATCGTGCGTGGAAACCCCTCTCTTATCTTGCTGCCTCTGGCCCCTTTGCTAACGGTGCCGTCACTAGTCATACTGGCCACACCACGGAGCCCACACGGCAACCGGAGGCCTCATGGCCGACAAGGACGCCTCGCCCGGCGACCCGGTCTTCTACCTGCACCACAACTACATCGACCGCCTCTGGTGGAAGTGGCAGGCCGCGGACGGCGAGACGCGGCTGTGGGACATGAGCGGCAACACCGTCAACGAGACCCAGTTCCCCCAGCAGGCCGGCGTCAAGACCTCGCTGGACACCGTGATCCAGCAGCAGAACATCATCCCGGACCTCCACGTTCGGGACGTCATGAATGCCCAGGGTGGACTGCTTTGCTACGATTACGACTATTGATTGTGTGAGGCTACGGCCTAAGTGTGGCTGTGGCAAGAGTCCTCTCAAAGCGCTGGTGGAATGATCAGGGGACGATTGATGTAGATAGGAGCGACAATGAGCAGTGACAGATTCCCATTCCTACCCATGGATTCTGAAGATTTGAACGCAAGCTTGTGACCCGAAAATGGGGTTGTTGTCTTTGCCTTCAAACCTCATGAAGTGCAAAGTCCTTTTTTTCCCTGGGCTCTTCAGAACATGGAGTCGAGCTAAGGTACTGATCTGAGGAGTAGAAATGTCATATATCCGTTCTGTACTGTTCAGAGTATTCTATTGTCTTCTTTTGAAACTTACGAGGCATTATTGAAACTTTACAAGATAAAGATCGGAATGATTCTTTTTCATTCAATGAATTTCACGGTCAACCAGGGATGCCTTTGCTACTTGACCATCATGATTTACAAACTACACAACAGATCAATTGGCACAATCTTGTGGAAGGTGTTGCGTCGCCTCAATCCATATGATCATTTGGCTTGGCCGAATTCGTATGATATTATTCGCGTTCATTGGACCATTTCAAGTGTTCTCGGGATACACGGCAAGAAAATGTGAATACATTTATCTAGATAACAGTTTCCTCTATTTTGCGCTCACTGCCTCCGCGATCCTCGCTCAGTTGTATGCTAGTCATTCGAGCCAATCTCCTGGTGCGGCGGGCCGGCATCATCGAACGTTAAATTGCCTTGCGGGATCAGAGTCAAGGTACGGCAGCATCAAGACGTAAAGTCAAATTAGAGTTATTTACTCCTCTGGATGGAGATGGACTTGGGCGATAGGGCGTTGCTGTTCGTTCCACTCTTCGGAAGGGTCAGTCTGTGGCCGGCTTGCCGTTTGCTTGACTAGTCCAAAAAGCTTAATCGCCTCCGAGACTGATGAAAAGACGCCCAAGATGTTGAATCGGTGTGTGCTGTCTCCGCATCACGGTCAGTCAAAACTCTGTCGCGTTGGGAAAATTGTCACACCTGAACCAGGCTCTGCTAGCAGACATTGACTCTGGCCATTCTGCGGAAAATCCGGCACATATCCATGAGACATACTTCGGCCCAACACGCCATTGGTGACATTTTCAGTCTCCGAGCTTATCAGGAAGTGGCCATGCATCATGAGGTTGCAGCCAGTGTTGATTCGTGGCATAGAGATGGTCTCTGTCACTCACGGCTTTGATGACGATGATCGAGCCGAAATGCCGTCCTTGCCCGTAGAGAAAATAAGTTCAGTCGTCAACCTAAGGAGTCAGGGCTAAGAGCCTCAAAGTCAGTGCAGGCTTCCAGCGTGAGTGGATCTATGCTCAATCATATTGAAGCCAATGTTCCATCCGGAAGCGGTGCCTACCACGCGGGTTCCTGCTAAGGGGATATAAGGCTCAACGTGTGCCTTGGCAGCTACCATTCCTTAATCACTGCCCCATTCTCAAGATATCTTTTCGTTACTTGCGAAGCCAAGCAAGTGCAAGCCAACTTTCCAAAGATGCACACTGCCAGCCTGTTTGGCTTGTTGGGCTTCGTTGCCGGTGGACTTTCTCAGATCGTCGACGGTACTTGGAAGACACTTGCCGAGATCCCGTACAATGTACGCCAAGAGCACTTCGTTGTTGCTCTGGATAATGAGACGTTCTACATCATGGGTGGGATCATCCCCACCGACCCAGCTGAGCCCAACGTCACCACCACCATCAACATCGTACAGTCTTACAACATCCCTAGCGACACATGGACCAACAGGAGCAGTGTCCCGATCTCCCTGAACCATCTGAACGTCGCAGTGGTCAATGGCAAGATGTACTCCCTCGGTGGTCTCCAAGTCCTTCCGGATGCCTGGCACGGCATCGGGAACATGTTCGTCTACGACCCGCAGACGGATGTCTGGACCAACCTCACCACGACGCTGCCAGACAACACATTCCGGGGTGCCTCCGTAACGGCGGTCAAAAACGATGTCATCTGGATGGCTGGCGGTGTCAGGCTTCTTGTGCCCGGGGTGGGTGGCTACCACGTGTCGACATATAACGTGACGGCCTACAACGTCACGTCTGGCGCTTTCTTGGACCTTCCTGAAGCAGCTGCCAGCTTGCCCGAGGCTCGCGACCACGGTGTTGGTGGCATCGTGGGGAACAGACTTTTCTACGCAGGTGGCCGCATCAATGGCCAACCAAACATGAGGAACACCACCTACTACCTGGACCTGGACGATCTGGAGGCTGGCTGGGTGACCACGGACTCCCACATGCCCACTGCCCGGGCGGGATCATTCTTCGCCATCCAGGACGATACGCTTTGGACCTTCGGTGGCGAGGTCAAATACAACAGCAGCAATGGCCTGAATGTCTGGGATGAGGTTGAGGTCCTGAACACGACTTCCCTTGAGTGGACCTCGCTCACTCCCATGAAAGTGCCGCGGCATGGTTGCAACGGGGTGGTGATAGACGGCGTCATTTACTTCCCCGGTGGTGGACTTCGCAACAACGCCTGGCCTACCAACTATACTGATGCATATATCCTCCCCAGCTTGTGAGCGGGACAGGGTTTGCATGGAGAAAACGGTGGTTTTCTTCGGGAGCTCACTGTACTTTATCAGGCAAACGTGGAAATATATTTGTATCAAATTCCCTGACTTCGGACAATGTTGAATAAGATTGTGACATTGGGAAAGCTAGTGGTATTCCAAGAAGGAGAATGTTTTGTTCCAAAAGACAAGAAGGGTCTGAACAGGCTGGGCGGGCGAACGCCGTAGGTCCGGATTGGCGATAGGCTGTCGCACTAAGGTCGCAGAGGCACACCTTTTCTTCGGCGAGCGTAATAGGGATAGCCCAAATGAGCACCTGCAAAGCGACTGCCATTTTGCCGTCTGACCACCATAAAATCACACAATCTCGTTCTCCTAACAACTGTAGCGTTGCAAATCCCAACTCTCTTGTCTCATCTTTCCACAGTCCAACATGTCGCGCTCAACTGAGGATTCGTCGTATACACTCAAGCCAGTGGTCCCGTCCGACTTCCCGGCCATGGCAGAAATGTGCGGCCTCGCTTTCGAGGATGACAGGCACACAATGCTCAAAGCCGCCCACCCGACAAAGCCATACAATCATGCCGCAGGAATGACTGGCGCCTTCGAATACTGGTTCAGTCGCCCAGCTGGCAGTTTGGAATTGACCAAGGCGGTCAATGATGCAACGGGGGAGATTCTGGGCTTCGTGTGCTGGGGCATGAGCCTTGATAAAGCCGAAACCAGCAAAGAGCAGAGCAATTCAGGAGATAATCCTCGGGCAGAGGAAAACGAAAAGTCGGAGATCACAGTGCCAGAAGACACAGATCCGCCTCAGGATTCTACCCTTGATCCTCTCGATCAGCTTGAGGAGATGACATCATCTCATCTCGCTGCGTTCCAAGGGCGCTTCAAGAACACGAGGTGCATGTACGTGATCACACTTACCGTACATCCCAAGTACCAAGGCCGCGGCGTCGGCCCGGCTCTGATCAAGCGAGGCACAAACCGCGCCGACGCTGAGGGGGCGTTGTGCTGGGTTCACTCTAGCGAGGCCGGGGTCTACACGTATAAGAAATGTGGCTTTGAGGAGGATGATACCTTGGAGATCGACCTGGACGACTGGGCACGGAAGTTGGACATCAAGCCACCAGCTGGTGATGACAAATGGGGGACCTACACGTTCAGATATCTGATAAGGCAGCCCAAGGCCGCTTAAACGAGTCACATAGCTTGTGGAGCAATGAGCTTTCAGTATAATGGGATTCTATAGACATGAAATCGGAAATATATCTGGCTAGAAAATCGAGTCATCGTCATTCCCGGATCTCACGCCGTCTCGAGGTTTCTGCGTTCTTCACCATTCACAACAGTCTGAGTTTCGGTGCGAGCAATGGCTCCGGCGCCCCAGCCAGCCCCATCTCGCGTCCTCCTTTCCTTCTGCAGCTTTTTCCGAGTGAACAGACTCCAAAAGTATGCTCCGTTGACTACTTCGTGGTCCCCTTCTTTTCTCACCCAGACGTTGCCAAGGAACGTCGTCAGAAGCACGCAGAGCCACACGAACGGAATTATTGCAACAAAAGCCCAGGTGACACCGTCCTTGGCGTTCGTCTTGTCCCTGTTGTTGAACACAGTGCTCATCAAAGTCAAGGCGATCATGCCGCCGAATGGTACAGCGAAAGAGAACAGAGAGGTGATGGCTGCCGTACTGGCTGGGAAGTATGCCAACCCGTGCATTGAAGCCGGGCTGAGACGAATACCCACCCCATGGCCGGTGAGGGCCATCATACCGTAAATGGTATTGGTCTGCTGGGCCGAGATAGCCCAAGCCAGCACTGTGATACCAACAGAGGACGTGATGCCCCCGAGAAGGAGTGGGTGAAGAGTTTGACGAGGCCAGACATTTACGCAAAACATGGCCATGTATGCACCAGCTGCAAAAAAAAGAGATGTCAGTGACGACGTCGCAAAGCCAGGAGTGAAGAATTACACTGCTCACCTCCAAGTCCGGGAAGAAAGTACAACAGCGCCAGCCCGGCTTCACTTGAGCTGTGGCCTTCCACAAGTGCAAAGTACAGATCCATAAAGTACATCACAGCAAACATGCAGACCCCGAGATCGAAGTTGACGAAGAACAGCAGCGAGATATCCCGCTTAGCAAGCAGCTCCCAGGGCATCATGGCCCTCTGCGAGCGGAAAACGCGGGACATGAGGTGCGGCGGCGCCATTGAGTACTCATAAAAGACCCAGGCGACGCTGAGCACAGCACCAACCACAAGCGGCGCGATAACAGCCGCCGAGCCCCAGCCGTACGTGCCGCCGGCCCACGTGAAGGCCAGGATCAGCAGGCCCAGGCCGGAGAGGAAGAGCAGCTGGCCGATAAAGTCGATGGTCATCAGCCTCGCGCCGAACCTCGCGCGCCTGCTGCTTCCCAGGGCACGGTGCCCCCCGCCCCCTTCGAGCTCCGGGATGGGCTGCGGGCCCAGCAGCTCGCGGCGCAGGACGACGACGACCAGGACGATGGCGAGCACGCCGACGGGGAGGTTGATGGCGAAGCACCAGCGCCAGCTCGCCTGCGTGAGGTAGCCGCCTATTACGGGCCCGACGCTGAAGCCCACGCCGGAGAAGAGGGCGAACAGGGTCCAGTTGAGGGCGTAGTCGGCCAGCGACACCTTGTCCGCCAGTATGACCCGCACGCTGATGTTGACGCCTGCAGCACCGATACCCTGGATGGCGCGCCCCAGTAAGAGGACGGGGAAGGCGTCCGTGGGTGCTCCTGTGCAGATGGCGGAGCCGATCATCATGAGGATTATGGTCGTGTGGATTGTGGCGTGCCGGCCGAAGATGTCCGCGATTTGGGCCCAGAAGGGGAGGAATGCGGCGGAGGTGAGGTTGAAGACGGAGATGATCCAGTTCAGCTGGGATAGCTGGTCTGTGGGAAGGTAGGTAGTTGTGTTAGCTACTATCATGTTGGGGGAGGCGGACACGGCGGTCTGGCCTTCCAAGGTTGGTGGCTTGTAGATGTACTTACTGAAGTCAGAGGCTATAAAGGGTAGGGCAGAGGCGATGATGGTGGTGTCGAGACTCTGGAGGGTGAAAGGGGCGAAAAGACCGATGACAATCTTCCATCGATACGACCTCTTGCGCCGCCGTTCCGCCTTCTCCTCCGGAGTTGCCTCCGGTTTCTCGATCTTGGTCCCGGACTTGGCCACCTTGGTGGCCGCCGGTCTGCCGTCCGCGGCTGCGTTTGAGGGCGTGTCCACACTCTGGGATATTTCCTTGGTTGCAGCATCTCTTGCTGTGGTTTCTGGGCGCGGCTGTGTAGGGATCTCTATCGTGTTGGTCGGAGGTGGCTGCGAAGGCTCAACATCACGCGCTTGCTGGCGCTGCTGATTCTTCTTGCGTGCCCAACGATATGCGAGGATCATAGTGACTGCTGAGGCTTTGCGTGACCACTTCAAGAAGACCACGAGCTGTCGGGTATAGACTTTCTCGGCCTCCAAGAGCTTGATATCGTGTTTGACTGCTGGTATTGAGAACAAAGAAGGCTCCTTTTGATGTTTTTAATGTTTGGCTCACATATTTCTGAGACACGAGGAGCAACTCTGGGCATCTTTATATCAGGAATAGCCATCACATTTCCTGCTCATGTAGGATCCTACAAGCCCCATAGTGACCATCGTGAGAGATGAGGCAGCCTTGGACTAGGTCTCTGCTTTGCTGGTAGGCTAAGGCGCAGTTCAATGCCGGCGTTCGCAAAGGAGCAAATGATACAGCTCTGCCACAGGATCGCGAGGAGCCTCTCGTGGTATAAATCCCAATTGGGATAAGCGCGGCCTCCTGAAGGGTGCCCGGCCCGTGGGTCATGGTCTTTTTCGTAAGCTTTGCGGCGCGTCCACGGGGCGTGGTTTGTCCGATGGCTCCAGCGAGATTGTCAGCCGCAGTCGCGCTTGTACGCTTTTGGCCTGATGCCGCGAGACGACCCGAGTGCGAGCTGGGGCAGGGGGGTGCATCAGCACAGGATCTGGTGGAATCCGCGACTTTTATACCTGAGTCAGCGAGGCGCAGCAAAAAAGCCAACAATTTGAAGTTTGTAGGACTCTCACGATGTTTGACCGCTGTCTATCCGTTTGACGAGGAGCCACGTCTGGAGTCCAGAGTCATAATTCTGGACTCTGCTGGTGCTATGTAGACTACAGGGGAGGAAACACTAGCTACTTCTACAGAGGACGTCATATCCCGAGACCCGAATTTGCCGAGGTGGAGACACAGAACTCCACCTGGACCTCCTCCTCTCGTCGGATGTCTGCTGTCATTCTTCAACAAGCAGCAACAAAACAACCTTCTATCAAACCTTAAACATCAACAACATCCCAATTGACCTCACACAAGGCTCAGAAAAAATGGCATCATACCTAGGCCTCCCGACCCCCCTCGTCAAGCCCGTCGCCGCCCTGGCCGGATGGACCTTCGTGATGGAGGCCTGGATGTACGCGACGCGACTGCCAGCAATGCACAAATACGGAGTTTCGACGGACCCGGACAAGTGCAAAGAGGACATGAACACCAAGATCCCAATCAGGTATCGACAAATTGCAGATAACTACAATCACTTGCACGAGCAGCCGACAACCTTCTTCGCGGTGGCCCTGGCACTGACCATCGTCGGCGACAACCACAAGTACACCAAGTGGGCTGCCTGGGGCTACGTCGGCACCAGGGTCGTCCATTCGCTGTTCCAGTCCCTGGTGAACAAGGTCCTGGTCCGCTTCTCCATCTTCCTCACGAGCTCGGCTGTCCTGGCCGGCCTGACTGGACGTCTTGCACAGCTGGTCTTCTAGGCTTGCCAAATGAATGGATGGGGGACAGAAAAGCTTCTGGTGGGATTGGCACTGGCTGCAACTTTTATCACAATTGGGCGCGGCTGAGAGACGTGCGGCTCTGCTTTCGCTGTATTCAAACGCTGGTATAAATTACTGCTTTTGACTTTGGCCATTGTTCTGATAGGGACAATTGCCCTGAAGGCATGATTATATCCTTTCCGGAGCGCGGGCTCCTGGGACCTCCGGACTGTTGGCCCGCCCTGGGATGCCTGCGAAGTCTAAAGCAATCAAGCTTATTTCAATAACCATGCTGCGCCGCCGCCCCAGTATGACCGTTGTGAAAAGTGATTGTGAAACCCGTTAAATTGTTCAATGTTTCTCGGATCCTGCTGACCCGTAGGACGGGATCGAGGTGCCTGAGATCTCGGGCTATCATCACCATGCCACGCTTGCGCTGGCGAACTCCGCATCTCTTTCTCTTCTTCACCAGACTTGATCCCAGCCATTATATTTGCCCAGATAAGCGGTCGCATTTGGCTGACGCCACCTTCCAGCCGCACAAGGCGAGGCGCGCGACATATCCCAGGTATGATTGGGATCCACGTGGGCGTGTCCCTCCCACGCGTTACGCATGGGTTCCAGCACGATTGCTCAACGCCACACTGAGCCAGGGTCGCGGGTTCAGTGATGTCGTTCAATGTAAGGGCCGGGTCCGTGTTGTTCACTGGCTCGAGGGCGAGGCGTTTTGGCGCCAGATGGTGGACCTCCTTGGTTAGGCTGGTCCGGTACGACGCGCCGAACGAACAATGTCAGTGCGTTGCCTGGTTCCTGCAACACATAAAATGCTGCAGAATATTGTTCCCTGCGCCCCTCCTTCTCGTGCAGGATCATCGCGCGCGCGCCCTTGGCAAACTACTGATCGCCAGGAAGCGGTGCCACATGACCGAAGGCATATTAGCTGCACAGACGCTCATGCCACTTGTGCAGATGTTTCAAGTCCTGTAGAGATGGATCTAGCCCGGTAGGCAGGGCACGTTATTCCGCACCAGATTCGACCGTTTGTCCGATGTTACCTCGTTAGGTTTCAGATTCCCTGATATCGTCCGATATCGTTTTGTTGTACCTGGAATCGTGTCGATTCGAGAATGCTACCTCGGATCGCCAATCGAGCCCGGATGCGACAGCAGCACATTGAGAGCAGGTTGCCCGCTACACTAAAAGTAAGTGCATCGTGCCGCACATGCGCTAGGCTTCCTGGGAGGCGAGTTGTGTGCCTATAAGGGCTAGATCTCGGTCCCCTGCCGTATTCTGGATCTGACAAATTCACTGGTCTCTAATATTCGTCCGAAGACAGAGGCTGGGTCGTTCTAACACAGTTTTGAGATTTTCGGTGAAATTTCTAGGACCCCACACTGCATATTGCGGCAAATCAATAATAAGGTTTGACGAGATATGCATATACGCACAGGATATTGCCCTGGCTTTCCTGCAAGATCAGAAAGCATCCTAGCCTGTCCAACGATCAGCTGGTATCTGCATGTGTGTAACAGAGAGAGACCCGATTTTCGGATACGAGCAATGCTTCTCAGTTGACAATGGAGAGTACCGTTCCCTAGGCCATGTAATATAATTCGATAATGCAATGGATTATACCGCCTCGAGACGTGGTCTCACACCGAGAGATCCACAGTAGCATGCAAACGCACGGACTAAGTTCGTCATGTGTGACATCGGCCCGGTGTGGATGGTCAAAGTTGTATCATAAGTCAGATCTTACGGAGAAACCTTGTCTAAATTCGGTAGCTCTACCCCCGAACATTTACGCGGATGCGATGCGGATTCAGAGGCCACGGGTTCCTGGATGGCAGGGAGGTGGGCACATCCCGCCTGTTTATTCCAGACTCGAGAGGACATGTCTAGGCTTGGGCATGTGGCGCGCACGGACTGCATTTCCTTTCCAGATGACCCATCGGCGTCGGAGCCAGAAGAGGGGAGCCGGAGATCTTCTTTCGGCAGTGAACATGTGGGGAGATAATGCCTCTGATGGAGGTCGTTGACCACGGCACAGACAACAAATGTACGGATTGACAGTTCCATGAGCAGTAATGAAACGACATCTTGGAGGGCCGAATGTGTCAATCTTGGTAAGCAGGGAACTTTGCGGCTGTCAAGCATGATACCCAAGGTTGCTTTCCGTCTTGGCCATCCTGGCAACAGAACCCCAGTTTCGAGCACACCGTCCTACACCCCAGCGTCTTCCCCGTTCCCGGCGTGTCGATGTCAGTGAGTTTCTCGCTAGCTACTCCCGCAGGATTTTCTCCACTCAGTTTCTTTCTAGAGTACCCGAGTAGGGGAGCCTTACTCAGGCAGGTACTAGGTGCTTGAACCTGGTGTTTCGGCCGGCGGTAAGCTCGGTCCCTGGAAGCTTTCCCCTTAATCAAGCCACTAGGGGAACCTGCCGTAGCCCGCCGTTGAAGGCAGCGGCCCCAGTACTCTGGCAAATCGATGTTCCGACTTGACAGCATTGACGGCGATGGGAGGGGTGGGCAGAGAGAACCTTGATGCTGCCTGCCTCCACTTGGGAGCATGGGGAATATGGATTTCTAATGGTCGGCTTGAGCTGTCTCAAATAACGGCAGATGGTCATGGTTCGAGGGACTGCATCGAGACCCCCAGGTTGCCCAGAAAGTCAAGTGGCGGGGGCGAGGTGTGTGTTGTCCAGTGAGGAGTCTTACAAGCAACTGATACTCGGAGAATATCTCTTAGTCTTAGTCTCACTAATCCTGTGATCTGCACTTGCTGTTAGCCGTGGCAGACTGAAGCGTGGGACAACAGGATCGTATCGGATCCCTCCCTTTCTTAACGGGATCGACCCCAGCTTATATCCTGCGAAGCTTCGTGACAATTGCTGGATTCGGACAGCTGCTTGTCATCTCTGTGGCAGCTCAAGAACCTGGTTTCTGCCCCACAGTCAGTGACCTGGTATGCAGAAAAGCCAGTATTCCAATCTTTTCAGACTACATTTTGTCCGATGAGCATCAACATATTGTCCAGCGCCTGCCTGAACCCCGGCAAAGCTTTTCCTCTTCATATGCCTCTCCTTTTCTGGATCAGGCTCACCGACATCGACCCCAGATGTCGTTTAATCTGACGGGAGTTCCACAGTGTGGCGTATGTGCAGCTCAATCTTTCCTTGATCGCATCGATGGGACGGGCACTGACACAGATACCAGGTCTCCTGCATTGTTTCCTCTCTTCCCACGTCTAGTTGCGCTCTGACAGATTACACCTGCCTATGCCTTGATCAGGTCTACAACAACGCAGTGACGAACTGCGTTATCCTAGGCTGTGCGGTCAAAGAACAGTTGGGTGCGTTCTTCGATGATCGCTTCTCGGGCAACCACTTCATTGACCAAGAAGCGGTTGCTTCTAACCCAGCGCATTGCTAACAGTCACCTAGTGGTTAAACGGATCACGGCGACGAACTGCAACCTTCCAATAATCGACCGCGGACCAATCGTTACTATACTCCAGATAGTAGTCACAATCATTCAGGACATTTTCTTCATCATACGAATAGCGTCCAGGATTCTAAAGCTGGCGCCATGGGGACCAGATGACACAACAATCGTGATTGCTTGGGTGAGATCGCCTTTTTCACCCGGAGTGTGCTTAGCTATCCCGAGTACTAACTGCTCAGTAGGTATTGCAAAATGTATTTCTCGCTGGCGGTATCATTGGTAAGGTCTCGCCTTGAACATCGCCCCCAGCGACTTTCTAACAGACCGCACACAGCCAACCAGAACGGGCTCGGCATAGATATTTGGTTCGTGCCTTTCAACCAAATAACGAACTTTCTCCAGATCTTTTTCGTCTTCGAGGTGTTGTACACGCTCACCCTCGGGATTATCAAGATATCGATTTGCTTCCTGTTCCTCCGACTATTTCCTGAAAGAAGGATCCGGCGCTACCTCTGGGCAACCCAACTCTTTAACGTGACCGTGGTCGTGGTCTTCGTGATAGTTGACCTGGCGCAATGTCAACCCATGAGTTATTTCTGGGATATGTGGGAGTATGTTGTCCTCCTTCATTTGCAATGCTTCTTTATAGCATCTGGTTGCGATGATTTCTCACTTGAGCAAACGCAACTATCAACACAAATGGTTCCAAGTTTGCTGACGATGAGCATTGGATAGTGGGGAGCATGTTGGTCGATGTATTAATATTTACGCTATGGCCTGGGCGCACGCTATTATCAACATAGCCCTCGATCTCTGGATGCTCGCACTCCCTGCCAGCCAAGTCTGGGGCCTGAAGATGCCACTGAGGAGGAAAATTGGTGTCATGATCATGTTCGGGCTGGGTATCTTGTAAGTCCTCGCGACAACAAACTCCGCCTTTCGGCGTCGCGCGCAACACCTTACGCAACAAAGCTAACGCTGTCCCGCTCCAAGTATCACAGTAGTGAGCAGCATCCGCCTCAGGAGCCTGATCGGCTTCGCGCAAGCCTACCCACAAAACCCAACAAGTAAGCACAGCCGCGTCCACCACCAATTACGCCCCGCACGTCCAGAACTGACAGAGTCCCTCAACAGTGGACTTCTTCGGCGTAGCACTATGGTCAGCCCTCGAACTAACCACGGGCGTAACCGTCGCCTGCCTCCCAGCAACAAGACAGGTCGTCGTGAAATACGTGCCGATCCTGCCAGACATCATATCGCGGTACACCTCCCGGCTCACCAGCACCCTGTCGTACGTGTCCGGGGGAACCAAGTCGGCGGGCAAGAGCAGCGAGCTCGGCAAGTCAGCCACTGGCAAGTCCACGGACATCTCGAGGGACCGGACGCTGCAGAGGATACCGACCGAGGGCGCGATAATCATGAAGGCGTTGCCGCCCGCACCACCACCGCCTCGCACGCCGCGGAGCCCAGGCGATACCCGGCCTTACTCAGTTGCCACGACGCCTTCGTCGCTTGCCGACGGGTTCTCTCTTGGTGTTTTTGAAGGGGCGGCGGGGGAATCAGCGGAGGACTCATCCGACGCCGGGAATGATCCGGAGCGGGGTGTGAGCCCGGGGGGACCTTTGGGACCGAATGCGACTCGGCCGTGGCGGCCGATCTCTTATCCTCAGCCCAGGACGGATCGACCTCGTTGGTAGTAAATCGCGCTGTTCGCCAACATAATTAATAAGTTAATAGACTGGCGGTTGGCATCCTCACGGGGCGTTTCGTGATTAATACAGGAGCAGAGAGAACAGTATAGCTGCGTGGGTATCAATGTCTATTGCTCTTTAGTATCCTGTGTCCACCTAGCCGTTCTAGGGGGTGTAGTGGACTCGCCGGATTGCCAGACAGCCTTAACAAACAAGGGAAACCTATCTAGTAGAGTTGTGAAAAAGTAAAGCAAACGCCCCTGTGACCCTTATCCGCCAGATTCCGTCGTGTTTATGCACCCGAAAGTGAGTATAACACACCGTCTTTCTAATCTACGATCTAAACAACGTTGAGCCCCCGGACATTCTTCAGTCCCATCTTGCCGACGGTCTTCTTCTGCAGTTGAGGCACACTGGTTGCGCCAAGGCCCTGGAACGCAAAGTCGTTGGCCTGTCGGACCAAGTCGTCGATAGTCCAGTTCATCTTGACCCTAGCATCCTTGTAGTACCCAAGCCAAGCCTGGTAGACTTTGGTCTGCTTCTCAGGCTCCATCCTCTTTGTGAAGGCAGACACATCGCCACTGGCGCTCAAGTCTGCCGGAGTCTCGTTCAGTTTCAACCCCTTCAGAACATTCCTTGGGAAGAAAGACTCGTGAGAGGTGAGGACGAGAGTACCATGGCCGTCGGCGCCAGCTCGAGCAGTCCTGCCCAGTCGGTGGATGTAGGACTCTCGGTCCATCGGCAAGCCCACCTGGAAAACATTCGAGATCGCAGGGAAATCTATTCCACGGGCGACCACATCCGTCGCACAGAGGATCCCGTTCGAGGCGGTCCGGAATGCGTCGGTGACCTTGGTTCGCTTACTCTGCGACAAGCGCGAGTGGAGAGCGCAGATAGGGGGGAGATCCCGGAACCCCTCCAGGACATCCGCGTAGAAGTCGACCAGCGCCGCTGTTGGGGCGAAGACAATGGCTTTGAAGTTGGCCTTGCCAACTCTTGCCATCTCCTGTCGGAGGGCTCCGACTGTCCCAGCTGCCACATCAGAGAACTCGGGAACGATGGTCACATGTTGGGGAACGCGGTCGTGGGTCTGTGCCTCGCCTTTTGGAATCGTCGAGATGAACTGGTACCCATCGGCGAGAACCAGGCTGGCGAACTGTTGCACATGAGGGGCGATGGTGGCAGAAAACAGCATGCCTTGGCGTTGGGAGGTATTCTTGTCCGCGAGAAGGCCGATGATTTTCTTGAGGTCCCTGAGGAAGCCCATGTCCAACAGTCGATCGCACTCGTCCAGGACCAAGCTCTGCAGCGACTGCATGTTGGCTCGGATAACACCGTCCTCCTGCGTGAGGTGATCTTGGAGTCGCCCTGGAGTCGCGACGAGGATGTCACAGCCCGCACGAATGCGGCTCGCCTCGGAACGCATGTTGGTGCCACCGATAGCAGTGCACACCCTGAACTTGGGGAACCGCTGTAGCAGCTGCTTCGCCTCCTCGGCTATTTGCATGGCAAGCTCCCGCGTCGGGGAGATGACGAGCAGGCATGGGAGCCTCATGGGGTTCGTGTTATGGACGAGCTTCTGAATGACTGGCAAGAGGAATGCCACCGTCTTTCCCGTTCCAGTCTTGGCTTGCGCAAGGACGTCGCGACCGGAGAGCAGCAGAGGCAGCGTTGCTGCCTGGACAGGTGTCAGATGCTCGAACTTGAGATCCTCGGCGATGGTCTTGAGCAGTGTGGGATGGATCTGGTATTGTGCAAGGTCGTCAAATCGCGAGAGACCTGTCGTGTCGGCAGCGGCAGCAGGAGGAGCAGGCGCGGCCTCGACCTTCTTGGGCTGAGCCGGTGCGCGCTTTGCCTGCGTTGCTTGTTGGGAGGACGACGCTGGGGTGGAGGCGAATGTTGCATTGTCGCTTGGGCGGTAAGGATGTCTTCTGTTCTGTCTCTTTCGACCTCCCCGGGCCACAGACGAATTGTTGCCCGTCGAGGATGCTGGCTGCGTGCGCGCGCCGCGATCACCGTTGGAGGCCATGATTGTCGAGAACGAGCGAAGTCCTTGAGACGTACAAGTAAGTCGAGTAATGAAGGGAGAAATGTTTGTTGGTTGCAGTCTAGGAAGATAGCAGGCAGACAAAAGACTTCGAGACATCGAAGGAAGAGGAGACAAGAGGGACTGGACTCGTCTGTTTGAAGGGGGGACTCGGGATGGCTTTGTTTGGGCAGCACGAAAAGACTACTAGGATTACTGTCAGAATGCGATTTTAGACCCAGGGGAAAATGCTTATCGATAAGATCGCTTATCGATAAGCTTGCTTATCTCTGGTCAGGGTCCAAATCCCTGCACTCTCCCCACCATCGAGGCCTCTTCTGTCAGCGGCTTTGTGAGACGGGAAAACGCAAAGGAGAGCCATGTGCAACAGGCATCTGAACATTCTCATTCTCAGGATCAACTGTGGTACTGCTCGCAACTCCCTAGTATTGCAGCCAACCTCCAGTGTATTCGTATAATATTTATGCCTAAATACTCTAGCCCCTTTTTTCCGCGTCCCACACGTGCACTGCTTCGGGACGCGAGTGTCGTCTCCTCTTCGCTCTGCCCCGGGGACTTCGCCGGTGCAGTTTGCCTCGACTGCCTCAAAGTCTACCCAACAGCATTTAACCGAGGTTGACAGACAAAAGCGATCAGTGCTGGAACCTGAAGTCCAACCTTTTGTTACCTTCATCCGTGGTGTTTTCAAGGTAATCCAGCCGTTCGTCTTCTGTCAAAGCGTCCCATTTCCTGTCCCTTTGTTTGTTCCGGAAAACGTAGTACGCCTTCGTCAGGAAATAGAGGACAACATTCATACAGCATACGGCCAAGAGCTGTCTGTTGCCTCGCTTATACAATGGTTTGTCATCTGCCATGAGGGTCAACTTGCTTTCCTCTTGCTGTCCATGTTGCAAGTTTCAAACATACCTGCACGGTAGATATTACTACTGATTATCCCCCCAGCCTGGACGAACATGTTGTAGCAAGCAGCAGATACTGTTCTGGACCGAACGGCATTGGAGTTCCGAGAGTTCCATCCAACTTGAATGGGATGTGCGTTGGGATAGATGAGCAGGAGAACCAGTACTGCGTACAAGGCCCATCTGTTGATAGTCGCCAAGTTCAGAACCACAAGGCAGATAAGTAACGGAAGCGCCCAGATCTGACCGATCAAAGCCGTGAAAGTAAGCTCATTCCATATCTCGGCCAAGTATGTCAAGATGAGCATCGAGACGACTGTTGCGTTGTTAGCAAACGACGGACTGCTCTGAATAGAAACTGAACTTACTGTGGCCAGCATAGTACGGGATGGTAAGCAGATTGGTTTGGAATGTATCGAAACCAAGTCCCTTTAGGGTCAATGTCAAGTATTGTGTCTGTGGCGTCATGGGAATCTGGAAAGCCAGACCCAGAATGTAGAGGGGCCTGAGAATTTGTTAATACAATTTTGTGATGGTTTGTTGAACATCAACGCATCATACCATAGATCGAAATCTTTCAGGCTCTGCCACAGCAATTTGGGTGTCACCGGTTGCCTGTTGTGCATATTACTTTTCGATGGATCCTCTCGAAGAACTCTGTTGACGATGATCGTTTGCTCCCTACCCGAGTAAAGTTGTAAGTTTTGTTGTGGATATGGCTTGGACTCAAAGAAAGTACGAACCTCTCATCAAACCAACCTGCTTTCCCCCTGAACCAGCTGGCTGTCTGACATGGCCCTGCAGGCATGAGACCGAAGGCCAGCAGACCGACTACAAGCGTGAAGAGGCCCTGCATGCCCAGGTAATGTCAGCCATACAGACAGACCAAATCCACAAATCCAGGCTGTGGTTTTAAAATCTGAGAAGGCGTCGTATCGGGCCTAAGAGGACATACCTCGATCAAAAAAAGCCATCTCCATCCAGCCTGGCCGGCGACACCTCTCATGTGAAGAAGCCCATAGGCAAAAAGAGCAGAAAGAATATCCGCAATACTCATTCCCGTCCAAAACCAACCCAGCCTGATTGAGAGCTCGTGGTGTTTGTAGAAGTAAGAAAGATACAAGATGACCTTGAACGAAGTCAGTTGTGGTCTGGATCTCACAATGATGGGCCTTGGCCACTCACGTCAGGGATAAACCCGCCCTGCAGCACACCGAGCAGCGCCCTGCAGACAAGGAATGACTCTCGACCACTGAGCCAGAATTGTGCGGCTGCCACGAAGCTCCAGAGGGTCAGCTGCATCGGGATCCATCTATCTGGTCCCATCCACTTGGAAACAAGCTGAGAGGGGAGTTCAGAGCAGAGAAATGCGAGCTTGAATACGGTGTTTCCAAGGTTGTAATCTGGCTGAAAATTAGCTGCCTGGCTTTGGTTTCGTATTTCGTAGACTTGATGACGCACCATCTGTTGTAAGGTTCAGATCACCAAGGAAATTGTCCGTCAAAGCTTGAGAAAGGTTCGCTCGGTCGATCTCCAATGCCATAAACATCACAATAGCGAAGAGCATAATCCTCAGATCAATCTTGCGGATTAGCCTATTCTCTTCAGCCCATGTCCATCTGGCTGTCGGATCGAAGCGGTGGAAATTTTCCCTGGTTTGGCTCAGCCTCAATCTAGTAATGAGATATGGTTTGTATGAGTGTTACTCACCAGTCTGACCTGGGCAGATATTTCTCCGCAGTATCGGGATCGTCAAACACACTTGGAAGTGTCGCAATGGCATTAGGGTCGTAAGATCTCGAGGTTTGCCAAAAGAATCGCTTCGTCTTAACGGGGACTCCCAGGGCCAGCTCCGCGGGTAGAGAAGTAGTCGGCGTCAAAGGTTCATCCTTTCCGCTCCCATCGGAGGTGACTCCCTTTGGAGGAGTCGGACGGTTTCTTGTGAGGACTGTAGCCATTGTTCTTGGTGTCCGTTTAATCGCACTCGACCAGCATATACACCGGCTGTCAAAAACTAGAATATCACGGCTCTGCTGTGGTCTTTATGCCAAGGAGATGCCCAGCACAACAAGCATCCGACGGACCAAGCTTTCCAATGCAAAAGTTCTGGAATAGAAGGCCCCCACGCAGGAGTGTGATTAGCTTAAACCGATGCCTCTTAGCTGAGGTTTATCGATGGCGACGAAAGCCCGCAAAATCACGACGAAGAATAGAATGCGGGCACACTGGCCCAGACCAGCCACACCCACCCCATACGCCGATGTCGCCTCCGAGTGGTAATCCTGGCTTGAACGAGGGCTGGATCTGGTCTTTCGGCTATCGCTGCCGGGAGGTGTGATCAAAGGCTGCGTGAAGCGGCCGCATTGCTTTGCATCGAGCTGGACGAGCCAAATCTCATCCGGGCAATCACTTCCGAGTGCGGATCATCACAGTCACAGGTCGTACATCAACACGAGGAAAAGCTGCATAAACATCAGCATGATAAGAAAGACTTGTTTGTTACATATCGAAGCTTGGGGTCTATTAGATATCTCGGCTTTCCAGTGATCTAATTAAGCCGGGAGAAGTTCCTGGCCTGACGAGGAGCTTGTGGAGTCACTCCACTTGTCAACAACATCTGTTTGCATCCATCAGAGATACTGCGTCCAGGTTCGTCATTTCATAAGCAAAGAGCAACTGTGTAGTTTATCTAGCAACCAACTTCCTAACAGCTGTACTCCATCCCACCGAATATGACGAGTTGGTGCTTGGCGCGATGGCGCGATGGCGTGATGACCTCCATGTATGTCGACCTCGCCCATCCCGTCCACCGAGTCTGTCCCCGGTGAGCACATGGCCAATTATCCCGGAGCAAAAGATAGAGGCGTTGACGTGCTGCCGAATTTTGGAAAGCTGCGCGTTATCTCCGCATTCCACGCCACAAAATGTTCAGCCCAGACTTTGCCGGCTCTGATTCGAAGGAACCCCCAGAAAATACACGTCCGTCTGCCTTGCGACTGTGTAAGTACGGCCACATGCCTGCTACTTTCGTCCGCATAATTCAAAACAGTAGGGAATTTTGTGGCAGTTTATGCAGAGTTTGCTCATTCCCACGAGCTGTGAATCGCTTTCTTTGTGTGCCCGAAGTAGCGATCACCCATAGTAATCCGTCTAGGTCTTGATGCGATAGTCGTCGTGCTTTCTCCTCGTCACACGACATCGACCCCGCGCGCGGGATGCGCCCACTTCTATTTGGGATGGTGATCCGGTATGGTTGCATGAACAAGACGAATTACATTTTCCGTCATTCGCAAACCGACTCGAAGCACGAAATCATTAGACTGTCTTCCACCATCATGAGCCACGAAGCTGATTGAATGTCCGTAAGACCTAGTCTGAGCTGATTCGAGTTCGTCTTTCTGGGCATGTGTATTGACTGCCGGACTTTAGCGATATCCGGCACCGTCGTCTGTCTAAAAATGTGTATCTTTTCCTATAACTGTTAAAATGACCCATTGCGCATCCCGTCCGTATTGTTCTTGCACACACACATCGGTGTAAGCACAAAGCAGTCTTCAAAACGCCTGCCACTGATTTCAATATTGTACTGTACTCTTGTCGACGTTTATACTTGGCTCAGCATGGCCCCATCCGCCATCGACGTTGAAACGCCTGTTCGGTCCAAGGCGGAGCACAAGCAGCCGCTGAAGTTATCTGGAGCTCTGGAACCCTTTGAGTCCTTTGATGTCACGCCTGTCATTGGCCGGGAGTTTCCAAAGGCCAATCTCGTAGACTGGTTGGATGCAGAGAATTCCGACGAGCTGCTCAGAGACCTCGCGATCACTAGTAAGTCACAACTCGCCTTGGGAGAGTGTTCCAAAGCCGCTTACACCAAGCACCATAGTCTCGCAACGTGGGGTGGTCTTTTTCCGTGCTCAAGACGGACTCACCAACGACCTCCAGAAGAAGCTTATCCTGCGGCTCGGAGAACTGACAGGGCGTCCGAAGACCTCTGGGCTTCACATCCACCCTATCCTCAACGACTCACGGGAGCTGGGTGGAAATGACAAAGAAATCTCCACAATCAGCTCTGTCCAGCACGGCAAGCTTTACAAACGAGAGACAGCGGATCAGCTTAGCGTTAAAAAGCAGTACAGTGCCCAGTGGCATTCCGATATTGCCTTTGAGCCAGTACCAGCTGATTACACCTCACTGCGCTTGGTGGAGCTCCCCGAGACAGGTGGCGGTAAGTACGACCTTGTCTTGCCCAACCGTGGCTTCTGTCCATTACCTTCAGGCTTGAAGAGACTGATCAAGAACAGACACGCTCTGGGCCTCGGGCTATGAGATATACGATCGAATTAGCGAGCCATACCAGAAGTTCCTCGAAGGGCTGACCGGAACCTTTGCCCAGCCATTCTTCAAGGAGGTCGCTGAGAAGAACGGGTTCGAGCTCTACGACAAGCCACGTGGCGCGCCGGAGAACGTCGGACTCGAGCTCAAGGCAATCCACCCGATCGTGCGCACCAACCCGGTGACGGGGTGGAAGAGTATCTTCCCCGTCGGAGGCCATGTGAGGTACATCAACGGTGTGACGCAGGAGGAGAGCGACCATCTCCTGCAGTGGTTCCTTGACTTGGTCTACAAGAACCACGACCTGCAGGCTCGCTTGAAGTGGCAGAACAAGAATGACATCGGTTCGTTGCCCTCATTTCTCTTTTAACGAACGACTCCAGGCTGACCTGGTAGCAGCGATTTGGGACAACCGCAGTGTTTTCCACACTGCAACATTCGATTATGATGGCCTTGGTGACCGCTTTGGCAATCGAGCGGTTGGACTCGGAGAGTACGTTCCCCCTTTAACTTGAGATCCACGATCCTCTGTCAGGCATGGTTACAACAACAGGTAAATCGTACGAACGATCTTAAGATTGCTGACGTAACAACGTATAGGAGACCGTACCTTGACCCAGAGAGCTCCTCCAGGCGTGTGGCTTTGGGCATCCCATTTGTACAGTAGACAGTTTTCTTTCCAATTTTGTGACTTTGTGAGCCTTGATTAGCATGGGTTCTATGCGTCGTCGATAACGGGAAGTTCACAGTTCCCACCGTTCCATCAATGTTCGAGAGCTGAATTTCTATTAACGAGTCCCTATTCATCGTTTCTTTTTATCAAGTTCCTAGGTGACGTGTAATATTTGCGTCCATGTAGGAAGTAGTACAGCATGGCAAAAGTCATGGTTCCAGAAAAGATGACCGAGTTCCAGTTCATCGTCTCAGGCGTAACATAGGGCGACATTGGGAAGAAAACGAAGACCCAGACCACAAGCAGGAACAGAATCGCACCAATATTGATGAATAGCCCCATAGCACCAAGGGACCATCGGCGATGAGGGAGTGGTCCCTCAAAGCGACGAATCACCAGGCAGGTGAATGAGATAATGTAAGTGCCCAACAGTGCACTGACGGAAAGTGACCCGATAGCGTTGAATGCAACTGTAGAACCAATGTTGATCAGCGAGAGTATTGCTGTGATCATAAAGGTAGTCAGGACGGCATTGAGAGGTATATTCCAGCCGGGCTTGACGTAGGCAATGAAATTCGAGAAGGGAAGGCCGTTATCTCGTGCAAATGCCCACGTTTGACGGGATACTGTGGCTACGGTGGAGATGCATGCGGAGGTGGTGTTGACAACGAGGAGTGCCGTCATGATGGACGTGCCCGAGTAGCTCCGAGTCCTGAATACTGTCAGCTCTATTCTACAATAATCAAATCAAGGGAGGTCTCTACAAGACGATGCTGAGGGTAAGGTTTAGGTCATCTGAACGAGGATGGCTTCATACTTACACATTATAAAAGACCTGTATAAAAGGAAATCCTGTTGGGGTGTCTATGATTTCCTCAACACTACCCATGGTGAAGCAGAACGTAATGACCATGACGAAGCCCATAGTACCATTCACACCTGCTGCCCACATTATCGCCTTGGGGAGCACCAACGACGCATTTTTGATTTCCTCGGACATGTGCACAGCCGAATCAGCTCCAATGAGTGTGTAGACTGGGGCGAGAAGACCAACGAAGAAGCTCAAGCCTTTTGTATCCCATCCGCCTAGGTTCAAGAATTCCGTGAAGACTTGAGTTGGGCTATTGAGTGGTGCCAAAACCCAAAGAGGTATCAGGACGCCAGCAAATCCGAGGATATGGATGCAAAGGACCATGCCTTCGACCATTGGGAGCCTTTTCGCTAGTACCGTGTTGAATATTATGCAGAATGCCGTTATGGCAATGACAAGAAGGGTACCATGCCACCGCTCAATTGGGTACTGTGGGTTGGTGAGGACGAGCAGACCCTGTATCATAGTTCCAGCAAGGAATGCCAGGGAGGTCAGGCCCACCTGCCAGCCCAGTACTGCGACCCATCCTAATGGTGTTCTTTGATTAGCTACAATCAAGTTTGTATGAGCTATCGTATATGACATACCAACTGTATAACTCAAAAATTTCTGCGTCCGTTCAGGTGCAAATTCAGAAACCCAGTGGTACTTACACCACATTTAGCCAGATTATTCTCTATCGTGATTCGCAGCTGACGATGTACATACCTGACCTCCTGATGTTGGAGAGATTGAGGCCATCTCTGATACCGAGGCAAATACTAACAGGTATCCTAGCCACGTTATTAGATAACCCCATACAAGACCAGCAGGCCCTCCATTTAGAAGTCCATAAAAGCTTGTCCTATGAGACCGTTATCATCAAACATTCCCTCAAGCATGCGGTCAGGGAACTGACATCAGAGATATTTCCCACGTGCTCATCAACGTGCACGCAAATCCCAACGTTGATATGAAACGAAAGTTGCGCTGTTGTGAGTAAGTATCGCTTCGTGTCTCGGTGTAGAGATGGATCAATTTTTACTGACGTTTAGCTCCTGGGCACGTCCTAGCACTGCCATGTCATGTTCATCTTGCGAATTCCTGTCCTCGCGGGAGAAAGTGTGCAACTCAACTCCCGTCAGAGGCTTGAAAGCCCCGTCAGAAACAGGAAATTTGCTGCTCATTTTGCTTTCTTTTGGGGCTTCTTAGCACACATCAAGGCTAGAATGGATGGTGAAGGAAGACGAGATGAATGAATGTAAAGAAAGCACAGTGAATGCGAATTGGTATGTGTTCTAGGCGAGACTTTTCTACGGTGAAGTGCGGACATGTGAAAAATGAACTAGTAAATCACCCAGGATCTTCAGGGACCAAAGCTGGCGTTGGCTGTTGAGTTCGCAAGCTAGAATGAAGGCCAGGTGAGACACGGACATCAGCGGTAGGTTGTAAGTGCAGGACTAGTAACCAACAGAATGGCTTCCAGGTCGGTAATGTCTTATGTGGTGGAACCACCGCTAATATTCTATTGGCAGCCTCGAAGCGCTTGGCTCGGAGCTTGGACAAACGACGGACCTTTGCGCCAACTTCAGCTGGCCACAGAGGAAGCTCGTTGCTCAAGGGCCTGGATTGCTGAGACCCACTAGTTTCTTATCTACCCAGGTACTAATTACCTCCTCTCGTACATAACTGGCTCGCTTCCACCTCAAATCGTTGATATTGTGGCTTCTCTCTATGCATTTGGCTGGGTGACACACGAAACAGCACCCGCGCATAGCTTAATCTGTTGGTCGCCACCGGCGAGGCCTTTGGTGAGAGACGCAAATCAAAACATTTCTCGTGTAACGAGGCTGCTTTTCTGCTTGTAAAAGCATGTAACTGCACGCACCGCATGTCTCACGACATTTCCTTGCCGACCTCCGGAGCCTTTTCAGCTTCGACCTATTGTTTGCCTCACAAGACGGCGCTGATGCAAGCCACAATGACAGAAGGCGCAACAGAAATAGTCGGACCTGTCCTCGGATTCCCAGATTGAAATCTTGGCGGCCAAGATAAGCTGCACCAAACGCTCGGTCAAATTCGAAGACGAACTCCTCTCGAGACTTGGCAAGACTTTTTGCCCTCTGAGCCGCATCTCATGGCGCCCTCTACAGAAGACGTGAAGTCATCAACGATTCCCTTGCTACCAGGGCAATCACCTCCCTTGGCAGCTTTAACTCACACAGACAAGGCTGGTATTGTTGTCATTGCTACTTCTTTATGTCTTGTATTCGGCCTCTTTTCCATGGCAATAAGAATATTTGTGAGACAACACTTCCGCCGAGCTCAATTGGGATGGGATGATGTCGCGTCCGTCACCTCAATGGTCGGTTTGCCTCCGTTCAACCGCCATCACAATCCCAGACTTACTAAACGAGAGGGAAGATCATCTTCATAATACAGACCGCATTTGTGTTTGTCCAGGTTCGGAACGGATTCGGGAAGACAATCGAACATCTATCCACAGCAGATGTGGTTACGTGGCAGCAAGTATGATGCTCTCTTGACCCTGCAGAATATGAAGTGGAGCGAGTAACGAAGAAGTACTGATCATGTTGTCCCAGACTGCCTTCGCGTGTGATATCTTGTATATTTTCATCTTGTGGTTGACCAAATGTTCTGTGGCATTTCTTTTCATCCGCCTAACCCCTGACTCAAAGCACGTCACTGCATCCTACGTCGTTCTGGGCGGGTCAACTGTCTTGATGATCATATCGGAATTACTCATAGCAATTCGGTGTGATGAATCACAGCCATGGATAGTTGTTGGAGTAAAATGCAACAACCTGGTAAGGCGGCTCCCCCATTGTCTTTGCTGGCTTTTGAACAAACACCAACCTGGCCTCAGTTCCCCCGGTGGCAAGCTATATTGGCTTTCGACGTAACTACGGAACTCTTATTATTCGGCATCTCATTGTATATGCTTCATGACCTCACTTTGAAGGTCGCGAAGAAGCTTATCGTGCTGTCTGCATTCGCACTTCGCTTACCGTCAGTCAGCCACTCTCCAACAGACATTGCCGCCAGATCACTGAAAGTGTTTCCAGGATTATCATACCAGCCATTCTTCGCCTCCACTGGCTGGCATTTCAATACGAAAGCCTCGATCCGACCCTGGACGGTGTCTTAGCCTCAGTCTTTACCCAGACACAACTTTCGTTCGCTATCTTCGCAACTACTTCGCCGATTCTCAGAACATTCATGAAAGCACTGAACACGCAGTACGGAGGACCCAACCACATACGAACACCTCTATCTGGTGGTGCGGAACAACCAAACAAAACGCCAGGGGAGTCCATTTCTATGACCTCCCCAGTGAGCTCATCAAGTCGGACGGAACGAGGATCTACGAGCACGTGGGCTGTGCCACAGACGAGATGGGATAAGATTGAGTACAGCGTCCAAGTGACTAGCTCTGATAAGGAAAACAAAAGTCTGCACAGCAATGACAGTAGACAGAGAAGTATCTCCAAGAACACATCATGGACGGTGGACCATACACTGCCCGAGGCCACCGGCGCAGGGAAAACTCTTTAGTTCCAAGATTTCTTTATTTCTAAACTTCATCTATAATATGGAACACTCAGAGGAGGGCATGTCCATATTGCATGTCCTCAGATATAATTCATCCACAAGAAAGTCCCATACAAGCCCCGTCTACCAATCACTTCGTGCTCATCTACTTGATTTTCAGTGTTTACCAGATTTCAATCTCCCTGTGGCAGCTCATAAGGATTGGGCTATAAAGGCTTTGGCTTGCGGGCTGCTACCCAGTTCCTCAATTGGATGTCAGCAAGCCGCGTGTGAAGTAAGTAACCTTGACTTTGTGACTTTTCCCCCGAACGGGTTGTCCAATTCCCTTTAGTAGATGACATCAGCCGTTCAGAACTTTTGAAATCCTGAAAAGGAAGGAAGGAAAATCGAATTTATGTGATTTTCATTCACAATTGAAATGCTGATTAGACCAACAGTTTCAAAGCCAAGCATTGCAGCCAACTGACGTTTGACTGAATCAACACCGAAGTATACCTCAACAGTTGAGCAAGCATCCATCTCCGCCATCCACCCAACGGCACTTGCCCAACTCCGACAGTGGTGATGCGGAAAACTCTTCCATGCCCGACTCCTTAAAGACCGCGTAGAAATTTGCCTCGGCCTCCTGTACCGACTCATCATATCCTGGCTTATCTCTCACGGCAAGATCCATCAACGTGCTCCATTCTGTTCCCACATCGGTAAAGTCCAAGCTGACAACGGGGAAGCCATCCTCGGCGACCAAGCTCTCCGCCAAGGAGTCCAACCAGTTGCTGTTGGGATCGCTATTTGCCTGGGCGACATGTTCTTTGAGGCTCCAGTGGACTTCCGTCAGCGGTTCCAACCCGTTGCGCACGCGGTTCTGCAGGTACTGCCCCTCGACGACGGAATAATTCGCGCGCTTGGCAGACGGCCAGCTGACGGCCTTGACACTGGGCAGCCGCGGCAGGAAGTGATATGTCCCGTCACCCCAGCGCTGGAACACGTTGACCGAATCCGGCCAGGCGACGGTGCGGTTAGTCTTCTTCCCCAGCGCCAGGGCAAAGGAGACCTGCTTGTGGACCGCGTCGGACGTGCCGCTGATCTCGATGGGCCGCAGCAGCGGCGGGGGCTCGCTGTAGTAGCCGTGGAGGTCGCCGAAGCCGCTGTAGTACAGCCCGAAGTACTCCTTGAGGTCGTGCTGGACGCAGGTGTAGTGGATCGCGGCCGCGGCGGATATGTACTCGTCGGTGGCCGTCTGGTTGCCGAAGAGGTCCGGGCTCCACAGCTCCTTCATGAAGTTCCTGAAATGCTTCAGCTCGACCATGTGTATGCGGAGCGGCGGTATGCGTGGCCCGCTTGTTTCGTTCGTGCCTGCGGCGATCTCCGCGGCGAACTTGGCTTGATTTTCTAGTATGCCATCTTTCACGTTGTTCATCACGAGCTGGTCCCACTTATCCGTTCTGGTCTGTATCCAGTGTGCAAAGCTCAACCGGAAGAACATCTGCGTCGCAGGCGTCGGCCGTGCAAAGTACCAGCCGATATTGAGCTCGTATGGGGCATTGTCGGACTGGAATTGAAGATCCCATGTCTTGTTCGACAGGGGAAGCATCACGCTGAACGGATCACGTGAGCCGGTGAAGAAGACGTCGGCGTCGAGGAAAACGAAGTCGTATCCGTTCTCGGAGAGATTCAGGTTGGCCATGAACTAGACCACGCACTAAATCAGCATAATCATCCATCTCACTGAGCTGATTGAAGGCTTGTGAAGAGGTGTACCTTGAACAGCGCCACAGCGTGCATCGCCGCGTCATCGCCCAACAGATATCCCGGGTAGGGGTTTAGGAGCTCAGCATCCTTGGCACAGGGTTCATCTAAGCACAAGACGACGAGGTCACGATCATATCCCCACTTTCCCAGGCGCTGCTGTGTTGCATGCAAGACGTGAAGATATGACGAGTCCGCAATCGTTACAATTGGCACTGCCTTGCCTGGCATCAACCCCCTCTTCATGAGCCATTTGTGTAAGGACAATGTAGTGTCGCTGTCGTTTTCGTCGTCGGTATTTTCGTCGTTTGCTTTGTCCTCCTCTTTCTGATCCACATCACCTTCAGAGGAGCCTGAATGATGGCCATCGGTGTCAGGTCTTGTTGTAGGATGCGACTCAGCTGGTGGCTTCTTGTATGATTCTGGAGGCGTGTCATCGGGATAATCATTTGGTCCAGATTCACCCCATTTTATTGCCGGTATTCGCGAACCTTCGGTCCAATCTACCTTTACTGAAGGGATGATCGAGTATTTGTCGGATACTAGTTGCGCGAGAAAGTAGACCAGACAAATGAGGGTGAAAGCCAGGCAGGTCCGGGTACCAATCATGATGTTGAATAATCGTTGATGCCAGTGTGTTGCGCGGGCGGGGATTTCATGAGAAGGGTGAAGACTCAAGAAAGGCTGGTAAAAGCTCTTCCAACAAAGAAAGTTTCCACACAATGCTGGCACGACTGTTGAGCAGATGCGGTACGGCAGCGTCTCAAATGGGGCAGCCACAGTTCAGTTTCATTCAGACCACGTTAGCCCTCATTCCAACGCGTCAGATTTCATCCCCCTGAAACTGTGTTGCGACTATATGAATACTAAAATGCGATAACCACCAATCACTGGGAGGATCTGTTGCTCCAAATACACTTGTCTCATTGCCACGGCGGAACCGTGTTTCGAGCTTGAGCAGTCTCTGAGACATGAGCCGAGGGACACCTCGACAGCAGTATAGTGTGCAGAAGGACATGCTAGCCTCTCGACGAGTCCACCGATTGTGCTCCATAAAAATGGTTGTGTATCCTAGTAGCTTAGCCGAAAAATATAGTGCTGGAGCTTAATGGTATGAGCTACACAGTAGACATAGTGTTAGAACTCGGCTGCCGCTATTCAAATACAAGAAAATCGCGGTGTTGGCGGATGACTGCTCCCTCGGTGCATAAGTAGCCGAGACCTTGTCTCAAATGAGCTCTGTCGATCGACCACATTAGGGAGTGTCTGCGTGTTGGCAAATGACGTCTCTCTGAGAAGCTTTGAACTCAAAAAAGGCCTTTCGCAATCAGATTGTCTGACTAGATGCGTGGTCTAGTTGCTCTAGTCAGACATGATAAGAAGGAACGAAGTTACACGATGGACCACCGGGCTCTGCTACATCCTGCCACCGTCCCCCTTCTCCTCCACCTTGAACAGATTCAGCTCCAGCTTTGCATGAGCTTGGTTTCCATTTGCCTCGGCCTCAGGTCTCATGAGAACTTGATTGCTTTCGTTGCCGGAGCCCACTGGTACTTTGGCGAACATATCAGCGGACCACCGCACCGTGCTGTAGCTGAGCCATATTGTCGCTGCGATCAATGCTACTGAAAGAAGCACTGGGCTCGATAGTATGACCGCCAGGAAGACCAAGATTGACCAAAAGCAGGCTGTGACGAAAAGGCCGAGGGTTGCGGCCGCGAGAATCGGCGGGAAAAGTATAGCTAGGCCAAGGACGATGACTGACTATGCGTACGAAAAGCCGTTTGTTAGTAACATGGTTATACAGTCTATATGTCCCATAATGGATCATTAAGGCTTACAAAAGTAAGTGGCTGAATGTGCGCAAATCTGTTAATTTTCTCATAGGCCTCATTGCGCGCTTCCGGGCTCACGACGCGGTCGGCTTGGCGACGCAGAAAGTTGAGGGCGCTCTTGAAAACACCATTCTCCGCCATTTCTTCGAATCACGCGCTCGCTTGAATGTCTGAGGAGAGCCCTTGAGAGTTTACCTTGCCTCATTGTTGCAGAATTGAAGTGGTGTCGACGGCAGAGCACTTTGGAGACAGCAAATCCTGTCTCGTCGGCTTGTTTCATCCGATCAAGGCGCGATGCAATGACGTCCTCTAATCGTACTCACGGATCCGGTTACTACACCCGCTAGGCGAACCTTAAATCGAAGGTGATGGAATCGATAGAAAATACGAAAAAGATCTATTAGAGGCGTTAGTTTGCATTCTGTAAGGAATGAGGACAGCATCATGGCATGGTCGAATGTCGACGGGACAGGAACTGTTGTTCGAAAGCCGTGGAGGACACAGCTAGTAGTGATACCAGGGAAAACACCAGGGATAGAAGCAATACGGCTTGCGAGTGCCACAACATCCTGTGAATGGCAACATGATCTTCAACACTGGTCCTATTTCATCACTTTGGAAGAATTGCAGGCTAAGTTACCATGACAGACCCAACACGATTTGTCCGTATCCCGTCGCCATATTCAAAAGTGAGCTCTAAAGATAGGAGAATGTACCTGTTAGCGCGTCAATTGTGTGTAGGGCGACTACTCAACTCACTGTCGTCTTTTCTGAATGTTTCCTGAATTCTAACTTCTCCAATGTGGGCTCCCATGTGCTCTCCCATGCGCTGTCCCATGTGCAATTGCCGTCCATCGACCACCTCAGGTAATCAACTTGTTCACTATTCTTGTCGCTGCCAAACTCGAGAAGGTAGTACTCAGCGGGATAGAATTGATTGCCTAGGGCCCGCCTTACCATCTCTTCTGGCGACATGAGCCATGAGAAGACATCATAGTGATAGTGATACAGCTCATGGGACTGCGAATCCAGACCTTGCCACTTCATCTGTAGGGCCCCGGTATCAGAAACCGAGACATCGATGAAAAAGTTGTGAAGCTCGTTCCAGAATCGACCTTCATAGGAGGGCAGTGGCCGAGCGTGTGTACCACGGACGTGGAAGAACTCTAGTTCAGCTTTCACATCGTCGATGGACCCTCTCGCTCTTGCATTGAACTGTCGTGATATATCAAAGTAGTCATTCGGCTCTGGGGGTTGTAAAAGTGTTTCGAGTAACAGTTGACCGATGAAGTCGGCCGTGTCAACGAAACCCAGAGAATTCTGAAGGACGACCACCCCAGCTTTCAGTTCTGGCATGAGCCAGACTCCTGACGAAGACCCTGGCATGAAGCCCTGATTGTAGAGCACTAAATGGGACGGGCCGCCTCTGCCGACGATGATTCCTCCATTCGGCGTATTTACTGACATTCTACCGAGTGGACCAGGCAGCTCGGCGCGAATCCAACCCAGTCCGTAACCCTGTTCTCGAAGCGAAAACCCTGGCAGGCTCGCATGGTTTGTTGTGAGCATGCGACAGTATTTGAAAGGATATGATCCAATGGAGTCGTAGAGTGATGCGTAGTGGACAGGAACTTCTTCCATGATGGCCTTGTAGAAGATGAGCATGTCGTGGAGAGTCGACTTGACGCCGCCAACTGCTGTCATGATGGTGTCATTGCCACGAAACGGACGAGCTACTTCTACTGGAGACAAGTCTGGAAGAACTCCGTAGGATTTGGCCTGGTTGTCGTCAGACTCTGACCACGAAGTGCTTGTCCTTTTCATGCCCAGTGGTGTAAAGAAGCGCTTCTCAAACAGGTCGCTGATTGTTTCTCCCGTGGCCCTTTCAAGAACCTGTCCAACGAGTTCGTAGTTCCAATTGCTGTACTCGAATGAAGTCCTGAATGGCTCGGTCATTTTCAATGAAGCAAAAGTCCTGACAGCTTCAGATCTGGGCAGATAGATTTCATTGTCAGCACCTAGCCATATGTCCTTTATGTTAGTCACTCCAACACGGTGTGACAGGAGGTCGACGAGAGTGCTGTCGACTCTTGAGTCTGTAGAAAGACCAGGAAGCTCCGGCAACCACTCTCGAATCGGTTGGCGCCAGCTTAGTCTGTCAATTCCTCGGCTTCCCAAAACCTCTGCGCCGGCAAGGGCAGACAAAATGCCCTTGGTCAGTGAGTTGATATTGTATCTCGTGTGGTCGTTGGGGGCCAATTCATTCTCGACATCGCGGTAGCCCAGATGATAGGTCTCGGTAGTATTGGCATTTACATCGATGATACCAATCGATATGCCTGGGACTCCGACGAGAGCCATGATATCCTCAACAGTCGGCAGAGCCCCGGCGATCTTCTCGAAATGGGCCCTAACAGCCAAGAAGTAAGTAACAAGTCAAGTATCTAGAATGCGCCATCGAGACTTACATTTTGCTTGCGGTACCAGATCTATCCCGATTCACAGGCAACAACACGTGGTGGGCCGAGTAGCTGGTGGAGGTTGGCGGTTCTTGGGCGAGCGGTGCTAGTAGCCCGTGGAGCAACCGGAGATGTTCGGGGATATTGCAGAGCCGCACGCCAGGAAAGCCTCGCGGTATATCTTTGGATTGTGTAATAAGATGTGTCAGTGAGATGGAGCACTTTCATGAGGGGTTCCGCGACATGGGACGGGACGGAATGATGCCATGTCGGAGCTGGGCTTACGGTTACACAGACTGCCTGACTGATAGATCACATGAGGCAACCAACCGACCAGGGTAAACAGGTCTTGGGTACGGTTTCTGTCAGATACGATGCAGCCAAGAAACGTAGGTATGGCCTCAGCTGCAGGCATACATTGAGGATCGCAGCCTGCACAGTTCCCGAAAGTCCTGCCTCTGGCCACCCGGGCAAAATGCTCTTCTGGAGTTTGGAGGGTGCAGCTTGGGTAGACATGCAGCTATCCCTCGCCTGGCAAAGGTGTCTATGCAGGCTGACGTCTTGGAGACGCTGATACTTGAGCAAGGGATGAGACTCCAAAATGGACAAGTTCGCACACGGCAGATAGGTTGCCTCAAGCGCAAATGACCCAGGTCTTCCATAAATTGTGGAAGTCAAGTGGATTGGAACTGTAATTCTATTGTTTCTTTTTCGGGTTTTGTCCCTTTTGTAGCGTATCCAGCGACATCAAGCACATTCCACACAGCTGAGCCTCATGTCTCAGTAAAACCGCCCCGGGTATATTAACACTGGGAATGGCGTTTCCCCTGCCATTCGATGCAATGTTGTGGAACACGTCTTTCAATCAGCATAAGCTGAGTGTAGAGAAAAACCTGGCTGCCGTCTCACAAAGTGATCTTATATACGACCGGACGATTGAGACGCTCGAGAAGTTATCAAAACCTTGCAAAAGCAAGAGTATTCCAAAATATCTTATCCGCCTAAAGCTGACACTGGACCACCTACTTGAGTTTTCTTCTGCCTTTTTCACTATGGCTCATGTCCAAGCAAGTCCCGTGGTTCTCATTTGGGGAAGTACTGAGATACTCCCCGAGGCAAGTTTCTTTTTTCGCAGCATGGCTTATGCTTTCCAAATGCATTTTGTGTCAACTCTAGAGAAGGTAACGGAAATGCTAGACGATCTCAAGTCTGTCACGCTCAGAACGGGCCGCTATCTAAATCTTCTCCCATATCACCCGGTGAAGCCGTGCATGCTGGACTCGAGAACGGCAGATTCAGCCGGCTTAGGCAAGAACCCTGCCCCTTATAGCACCACAAGTGCGGTGGCTGCAGACAGGAAGGATTGCGTTTTTGTAAAATATGTATGTGACAATGGTGGGAAGGTAGCTGCTCCATTGGGCTAGTTTTTACAGCCGTGTATGTCTGGCTCGCTCAGAGAAACTTGCAGCTCCTCATACTTTTGCTCCACCGCGGACGACCACCCAGTTGAATCCTCGCACCAGTCCAAGCTCGGACAAACCATCAGGGAAGTCACAGTTCTGCAGGCACAAGGATATTGCTGTCGCACAAAGAGTACTAAGGTATGTTGAATGTACTTAATTACATAAGATACAAAGACAGATATTTTCAGCAGCACCAGATACAAACCAAGTCAAATACAGGAGACGCAAGTCCGTTGACCTAGAATCGTGGAGCAATGCACTGGCGCCCTCAATTCCGCCACATAGAATCCACCCCATTCTCCACATAATACTGCTGGAGAAACTCTACGGTTTCGGTTCGATAATCTTACTCTGAATGAAAGTCTAAATTGATGAGGGAGCGGATGGGATCCAGTGCTTTCTTGTGTCTACGGCCGTACATGACGAAAATAAAAATTAAATCGAATGTATATCGAAGTCTGCGGATATGGCGCGGAAAGAGTTCGCGACTAGTCTTAAGAACCTTGAAGTAGGAGGTTATCTGATTGGAATATGAACAAAGTGAATTTGGCGGTAGCGTTGCACATGCTTGGGTCCACAAAAACATATTTGGGTCCACAAAAACATATTTGGGTCCACAAAAACATATTTGGGTCCACAAAAACATATTTGGGTCCACAAAAACATATATAAAGTATAATCCTTAGTATACCTTAATATAAAAAGGCCTTTTAATAATTAATGCTAACTAAGATTACCTTAAGTATTATAATAATATCTTTTTTAATATATAACTTTATTAATGATTAATGATAATATGTTTAAAGTTTAAAGAGAAGAAGAAAATTTATTATAAAGATATTACGTTATATATGAGGGGGTAAACCTAATGCGTACATGGGTGTGAAGTGGTCCATATGGGGGGGTGGACCATATGTGGGCCGCTTGACTTAACATTGTGCTTTATCAGTAGCCTGACGTCTGTTGAACCACGTGGCAAGACGTAGGTATATTGCTCAACTATCATCATCCCTTAAGGTTCTGATTCGGCGTCTAGAGATCACGAATTCTTCGTACTACTGCCTGCAGACCGTCGTTACCTCAATGCTGTGTAACAAAATGCACAGCTGAAGTTCAGCGCACTGCAACTGATGCACGCATCGCTGTCGAATCCGGCCTACTGTGGGAGGCCTCTTTGTGTAGCCAATCAAAACATTAGGTCAACACACAAGTTGCGCAGAACTTTAAACTCCTCTTCAACTTGCTTGCCAATGTGACTGCTTGTGTATATTGCGAGCACACTGACAGATCAAAGCATTTGAAAATCAGACCCTTGCGAAACTTTCCAAGCTAACAGATACAATGTGTTATCAAGTCAACGAGCTATATTCTTCTTGTCGTTGTCTCTACTATCAACATTCGGTAGATCGGTGTCCCAAATACCTAAATCCGTCGCATCATGTCAGACGGCATGACATTTTTGTTGGATATGCCTGTGAGACACACTCCGCTCTGTTCAACGTTGGCGAGGACCTGCGCTTTGAGTTTGCGTACTTCTCAAGAGCGGCTGCCTTGTCCAATTCCCATGGTAGTGGGCCAAGATCCACAGGTTTTACTATCTCTGCGGAAAGACGGTTGCTTAATGACAACGTGAGAGGCACCATCGCGAGGGACGCCGTCGTTTCGCTTCCTCCAGATTCACCAGACCACTCATACTCGTACCCGTCAAATGTCACTGAACTCGGGAAGACCATCTACCAAACTTCACCGCTTCATAACGGTCAGATCCGCCTTCTTGAAGTCTGTCCATCTGAAGAGTGCCAGGGTTCAGATCTAATCAGGATCAATATGTTTCCTGTCTCCTTGGACGACGGCCCAGAATATGACGCTCTGTCATATCGTTGGGAATATTCGACGGGACATCGCTACATTTTTGTCAATGGTGTGAGGACACCTGTGATGGAAAATCTCTTCTGCGCTCTCAAGGAGATGCGAAGCGTATTCGCGTCCCAAAAGTTTATCACTTCACGGAATCTTTGGGTAGACAGTATTTGCATCGACCAGGCCAGTATCGAAGAGCGTACCAAACAGGTCGGTCTTATGGGTCAGATCTACTCCAATGCCTCAACTGTACGCGTGTGGATAGGATCACCTGGGTCTACCAACGTCAGAGCGGCATTTCACTTTGTCGACGATACTTTTCGGCGCGACTATGACGAATCATTTGATGACCAAACAATTGTTATGAGACACATGCCTTCCGGTGTTAAAGCAATCACAGAATTGCTGAGTCGATCAAATTGGAACCGCATGTGGGTTTTTCAGGAGATCGTCCTGGCTCACCGCGCGGTGGTGCACTGTGGCGCACATTCCAAACTGTGGGAGAAATTCAAGCATTTTGACACCTTCTGCGGAAGCCTCGACGCCTCGAACCTTTCCGGGGTGCAGCACGAGGAGTTGCTCGAATTACGCAATGCACAATTCAAAATCGCACACCTGTTCGTTTCGCGAGAGCAGGCTACTCATATCCGCAACGTTCTCCTGCCAACGAGACACTTGCAATGTCAAGATCCCAAAGACAAACTCTACGCTCTTTTAGGTGTGTGCGGCACACTTGCAAAGACCATACAACCCAACTATGCGCTGTCAGCGCGGGATGCTTATGTTGATTTCTCGAAGAAGCGCATCCAGGCCGACGGTGACCTATCGTCTTTACTCACAGCCGGAGCGTGGACCCCGGCTCGTGGCGACGACATTGGGCTGCCTTCTTGGGTTCCCGACTTCCGCAGTATGGAAGGTGTTGACATGCGATATGTAGTTGGGGCTACTCTCGAGCGGTTCAACGCAGCTGAGCCAACTCACGCCGTTGTCAGGTTTCTTGACAATGGCTCTGATTGTATAATGGAGACAGAAGCATATCTTGTCGATACTTTGCTGGCTCACCAGGACTTGAAAAAAGCCAGAGATGAAGGATGGAAGGAATTGGTCACCAACTTCTGTCTGGTTGGCAAAGATTCAACACTGTCTCTGCCAAAGCTTCGATACTTTTTTCAAGCCCTGGTCTTCGAGGATACTTCTTTCTTTGGCCAGGCAAACGACTCTCTCATAGAAAGAGAGATTGCACGAGGAATATGGGCGGGAGTTATGGAGATGGTGGTCAAAGGGCCTCCTATGAGCTTAAGGGATCATATCAAGATGATCCAGGAGCGCGCATTGACGGGAATGGTATCAGGTTTCTATGAGGAACTCAAAACACATTTCAGCCATCAAATTGGGAGCCTTGTGGGATTTTGGGACTTGTTCAAGGGCCGTGGAGACAAATTTTGGGACCACCTGTTACGAGTTAGGCTTGATGCGGACAGCAGACACATGCATAGGATGGAGTTCCTTGCACGCGCAGACGAGACTATGGGAAGAGGAGACTCCGCTATTTTTAGCACACGACATGGCCGTATCGGTACCGGACCTCGAAATGTTCGAACGGATGACTACGTTGCTCTGTTGCGTGGTTGCCGAGTACCACTGATTCTGCGTCAAGATGGATGTTATTTCAGACTCGTTGGACCGTGCTACGTGTCGGGTCTAATGCAAGGGGAGGTCTTCTCTGGATGCAAAGACAAAGATAACTCTTTCTTCGAGAAAGTGCACATTGTATAATTACCACAATATTCGCGAGTTTAGGGCCTATTGAACACGGTAAATTTTCCAATACAACGAAGTATAGTCAGAAAAGATATACGCGATGCGCATGCAATCAACAAAAACACTGTAGGTAGGAGACGACCACGCCATCAAAGCCAGGCGCGTAGTCTCACATTGAAATCAAGTGCTCTCCCAAGTTAATCGAAAATCACATAGTATACTTGAGGGATTCATCATTGATTCCCAGTACTCCATACCATAAAATCATCTGGTTACTCCTTCTTTGCACTAGCATCCCCCTCTTTCACCATACCCTCACAGCCCACCGCCTTGCCAGCCAGCTCCTCGGCCTTGCCGTACCCCTGGCTGCTGGCGTCCCGACCCTCACTCGCGGCCTTCATATCAGACACTCCGTGCGCCTTGGCCTGCTCGCCCGATGCCTTCCATGCCTGGGAGCCTGTGACGTTGCCGATGGCAGCCTGTGTGGTTGAGGATATGTCAGTGGGAGTTTGCCGTCAGCTGGAGGTTTGGGAACGTAGGAGGGGGGTTGGTGAAGGGGGGCGACGGAGCCATCTCGAGGGTAGATGAATCTGGCACTTTCCAAACTTCTCCTGGAACTCAAATAACAATGAGGCGGTAGGAAACTGACCTCCGCGGCGCCCTTGACGTATTCAGCATGTCCTCCAACGAGGCTGGGCTGGTTCTCGGTGCCGGACATGTTGATAATGAGATGGTTGTAAGACGCTGCTGGGGATTTCGTTTCAAATGGGACTTGGAGCTCTGGTTTTGCCCGCGGTTTAATAATGATGATAATATATACGGAGGACTTCCAGAAAGATTCGTGAACAAAAGGAGGCGAATGTAGGTAAGCGCGAGAACTGAAGCCGTTTCAACATGACGTACTCGACCATTTGACGTCATCCGACACCCGGGTGCGTGCGTCGACAGCGTCGACCGCAACGCCGACCACACCACATCACGTTCCGACCATTCACCTGCGGGCCGGTCGATCTCCCGTTTGGCTCAGGGATTGATTAGACCTGGGGAAATGGCTCCCTGCGGTGGGGCCGTCTCCTCCTCAATCAGTGTCCGTGTCTGTCTACTTGGGCCTCCACGCTGACCGGCTCAGGGGCGACCTCGTCAGCCGTCAGAAACGCCTTGGGTGGCCTCCTGTGCCATCACTTCTGGTACAACTTCTGAGGAAACCACTTGGAGATGGTTCCTGTGATCATGACTGGATGAAGTGCACTACTCCGTTCATACAACAACTTGGGAAGAAGTCATATCGTACTGACCCAGCCTGTATGGGTATCAGGTGGTTTGTTCGCAGCGATGTGGTGAGAATGTCTGACTTCGAACCACTCTGAAATGTCAACACTTCTCATCCACGTCTGTTGATCATGCACGCACATGCATATTGGGCAAGGATATGTGAATGTGATGATTCAAGGATTATCTCGTCTCTCGTCTATTGCCCTTCTATTTCATCTACTGGTATCTGGTTCTACTGCGCACGCGGGGGTCTTTCTCTTCCAGCCAGAATCCTCAACAAACCACGTAGACCTGAGCCTCCCCCTCGAGGGCCTCCATTCCCTGAGCAGGAGACATTGTAGATCTCGTGTCTATCTCTATGACGGATTAGAAAAGCTGCTTGCGTGTTGAACCTCCGGGCCACATAATTCGTAGAATAGACAATGCTCTAAGTCAGACCCAAATGAACGCCGAAGCCCCTCATTCCCGGAACTTTTTTCTTTCAAGTGAAATCAACTGCTGCGCACGAGGTGTTTAGATGTCATCCTCGTCAGAGAAGACCTCCTCACCCCTCTTGCGTCGTGCCATACGCTCCTTCTTCTTCTTTCGTGCCTCGCTGTGAACATGGTTAGCTTATGAGTCAGATGATAGGTGGGGACATTGGGTGGAACTAACCTGGAAGTCAGCTTGGCCTTCTTCTTGGTCGACACAATCTTGTTGCCCATGGCGTCGAACTTGTCCTCCTCGTCGTCATCCTTCTTGTCCAGCCTGGGGCCAGAGCCCTGACCCTGAACCCAGTTGTGACCGGAAGGTGTCATCTTTCCGTCCATGACGGCCCACACTTCCTCAGTCAGATCCTGGGTGAACTCAGAGTTGTGAGTGATGATGATGACACCACCCTCGAACTTCTTGATGGCCTTGGACAGAGCACCAAGAGAGTCACGGTCAAGGTAGTTGGTGGGCTCGTCGAGGACGATCAGGTGGGGTCGTTGCCAAGAGCAAGCAGCCAGGACGACCTTGACACGCTGACCACCGGACAGACCCTTCATGCGAGAGTGAGAAACCAGCTCGGCGTCGAGACCGAAGTTCTCGCAGTGAGCCTCAATCTCCTTTCGGACCAGAGGTCGGAACTGGCCGGAAGCGAGAGCCTCCTTCATGTCGACCTCGGCGACCAGCTTCTGGTGAGAAGCCAGCAGCTCGGTACGGGGCAGCCACTCGTTGTCGGCAGTCATCATGGGAACCTCACGCTCGTTCTTCTGACCGGCGTTCTCAATCAGGGCGAAAGAGCACTCGTACTCGTAAGAGTTCTTGAGCTTTCTGCGGGAGTGGATGCCGATGATACGACGCTGGGTGCCGTTGATCCTGAAGATCTTCTTGGCGGCCTGCTCGTCGTCCTCGGTGATGACCTTGTTGGCTCGGTCCATGGTCTCACGATCCTCACCGGTCTGGAATCGCCATTGGATGTACTCCGATGGTGTCTTCTCAAGGTGGTTGTCGATGTGAGCGAAGGCGTGCTGCTTGATGTAGGCAATACGGATGTTCTCGTGCGCCCAAATCTCACCGGCTGTGGGGATGAGTTCACCAGTGAGGACGTTGATGACAGTTGACTTTCCGGCACCGTTGGGTCCGATCACAGCAATACGCGAACCGAGAGAGCACTGGAAGGTGATGTCCGTGATCTGGGGCTTGCTTGTGCCAGGGTACTGGAAGGTCATCTTGTTGGCACGCAGGATAGCCTTGGCCTTGGTCTTGACACCCTCGAGGAAACCGGGCTCGGGGAAGGTGAACTCCATCTCGGAAGCACCAAGCTCAAAGTAGGACTTGGCGGCAGGGTTCTTGCGGACGAACTCCTCCAGGTTGCCCTTGTAGGTCTTGAGCTTGAAACGCTCGTAGTTGATGACGTACTGGCAGATGCGGTTGAGGAAACCAGAGTCGTGGGAGACGATGATGGAAGTGCAGGGAGAGTTCTCCAGGTACTCCTCGAGCCACTTGACGTTCTTCACGTCCAAGTGGTTGGTAGGCTCGTCAAGCAGCAGGATATCGGGGTTCTCGAAGACAGCACGGCACAGGGCGAGCTTCATCTTCCAACCACCGGAAAGGGAGGTGATGAGACCGTTAACCATGTAGTCGGTGAAGCCGAACTCGTTGAGACGAGACCTGACATCAGCCTCCTGAGCCTCGACCTTGGCCTCCTCGAGCTTCTTCATTGTCCACTCGATGGTGGTCATCTCAGTGTCGGCAGCGTCAAGGTCGTGCTCCACGAACACTGTCTTGACCTCGCTCTGCTTGGGGAAACCCTCGACTTGCTCGTTGTTGATGGCACGCATGAGGGTTGACTTTCCGGCACCGTTGGGACCGCACAGACCGTAACGACGACCACGCTTGAGGCGGATGCGAGTGTTGTTGAGCAGGATCTTGGCACCGTAGGCGAGGGAGAACTCGCACTCACACAGGTCGGGGTTCTCGTCGTCCTCATCCTCAGGACGGTCGCCGCCCGCAGCAGCCTCGGGAGAGGCCTTCTTGCGGAGGGACTCGATGACAGCCTCGGCGGCGTCATCGCCAACGAGCACGGCGACATAAGTCTTGAGCTTGTCAACCCAAGACCTAGAGTCGACGTCCTTCTCGTCGATGAGCTCGCCAGCAATGGCAGAGATGTGCACGAGGACGGGGTTGAACTTGTCACCAGTGACGGCCTTGTGCTTCGCGGAGAGGACGTCCTTGAGGTGAGCCAGCACGATGTTGATTTCACTGTGGTGCGTGGGCTCAGGGATCTTGCCGTTCTGGATGTTACCGACGCGGATAAGGGTGTCCAGAGCCTGCTTCGTCTTTCCACGGGCCTCAGGATCAGCCAGGTTGTCGTAGTTCTTGTTCAGAGCAGGCCACATCTTGGGCAAGAAAGGGTTGACAATGTTGGGGTCGTCGACAAGCTTGCACATGTTGTCAACAATGACAGCAGACTTTCGCTTGATGGCAGTCTCGCGCTCGGCCAGACCACGGTCCAGAAGGGGAACCATGAGGGCCAGGGTGGGCTGCTCGACCTGGGTGACGAAAGTGGTGGCACCGAGCAAGTGAACGGTCTCGGGGACGTTCTCTGGCTTGGCGATACACTTGATGAGCTCAGGAATGAACTTCTCGATATCCCTGTTGGAAATAAGGGTGCAGAGCTTCTCCATGGCCTTGTAGGCGCGCTCCTTAACCTCCTTCTTGGTGTCCCACATGGCCTCGGAAATGACGGGCAGCAGATCAGGGACACGGAAGGTGGTCTGGACGGCGGCGGTCTCGACGAGCTTGTCGAGGATGTCCAGGACAAGCATCTTCTCTTGCCACTTCTGGGCATTTCGGAGAGACTCGTTCAGGGGCTGGATGAGGTTCTTGATGGCGTTGGGGTTGACCGCCTCGGCGATGGCCAGACCGGCGGAGAAAGCAGCGGTCTTGACGGCGGTGATCTTGTCACCGGCGCCAGCCAGGACGCCGGGGAGGAGGGCGATGAGGAAAGGCTCGACATGTGCGGAGACCTCAGAGTGGCGGGCAATGGCCTCGATGGCGTTGAGAGCCCTCTCGCGAGCAGCGGCATCTTTCTTGTTGCCGAGCTGCTTCTTCAGGCCTTCGATGGTCCTGCAGGGATTCACATGTTAGCGGCTGTGTCTCACCGAAAACCGATAAAGAGGTTGCCGGGAGCCCAGGATTTTTAGTGGGCTGGGTCGGACGCTTCAGCGCCCAGGGTGCCACCAGACAACTAAAACCTGCATGCCCAGCGGGGTTTTTGGGGCAGACATGAGCCTGACCCCAAGGTCGCGGCGCCCAAATTGCCACCCGAAACGCACATGCAAAATTTTGCATCGGCAAAAGCCAAACGCATCAGGCACGGCGCACCCTGGCTGCATTTGCGCTGCAGGTCAAAGAAACCCACAGCAGCGAATGGTGCAGAGAGGCGAACAAGGGCAAAGTGAGGTCGCAGAGCAGGTGCTTTTGCTTTGCTGTAACGGCGCAAATGAGTCGGGGCACAGGGAAAGGCTACTCACTTAATGGGAACATCGAAGTCTTGAATGGGACCGTTGATGAAAGAGGCCAGCTCCAGGGAGGAGCCCTTGATCTCAGCGGCATCCTTGGAGATGTTGAGCTTCGACAGCAGCTCATCAAGCACCTTGATGCTCTGGGCGTTTTCCTTAGCAGCCATGCTGATGGTTTTTCTGGTGTCAAAGATGACTGTATAATCTGCGGGAAAAAAGATCTATGTAGAGACTGTCGACAAGCCGCGAGGTGTCGGACCGAGGGGTGTCTATTCAAGATAGGAGGAAGATCGTGTCGGAAACCGCGCGCGATCTGGTCGGAGGGAAACAGAGAACCCACAGCAAGAGAGTCGATGGAGGTCGAATCCTGCTGCTCTATCGAGGCCTCTGGGTCGGGTCTAACCAAAGGGTTCCGGACCTCGAGTCTAGATGTCTAAGACCGAGTGGAGGAAATGCTCGGGCTGCTGCTGTCGTTGTCGTCGAGGAGACCACAACTGTTTGCAGGGTGAGCAGAATAGAAGGATGGGTATTAAGGGAAAGAAAACGGAGGGTGGATATGTGTCGGGAGGAAGAGGTTGGGTGGGAAAATGGAAGAGGTGGCTTTATTAAAAGCGCAGAGGGCGGAGGGAGCGCGGGCAGGCTGACTGACTAAGGTGGGAATTTTGAAAATGGCTGGAAAACTTTTTTTCTGCCCAAAAAAAGTTCGGTGCTGGTGGTGGTGTTGCAGTGTTGCCCGGGGGTGCCTAGGTGTCCAAGGGGTCCAAAGATGCCCAGTCCAGCCCGGTCCAGTCTCCCAAGTCACTGTTTCAATCCCTCGCCGCTCTGCCTGTGCCAGCCGTTGGGGACTGTGAGAGCTGTGGTGGGTGGGGGGCAATGGGGGGTGGCCACCACCCGATCCTGCTTGGTCCAGGATTACCCCACCATTGATTGGCTGGTTATCGCTTATCGATGAGGGGCACTAGTCCAGATGAGGAACCAGGTCAAGGCGGTGAGGGCGGCAAATTTCATGCGGCAGCCCGGAGGGGCAAGAGGGCGGCGGGTTGAGGTCGTGGGTGCCATTTTCACTTTTCCGTCCGTCTGGATTCGACATCACTGTCCGTCACCGTCGGCAGTGACTGGTCCGGCGTGCATCTCAAGAGCACGAGGCCCAGGCACAACACACTTTCTCATCGACAAAGTTCGCCACCTGCCTTCGTCAATATCTACACGACTCGAACACCTCAATACTGTGCTCGTGTCGACGTCACTGTTCGCAGTCTGGCTCAAGCCACCAACATTCACTGTCGAGAGGGAATAACAAGCCCTGTTTGAAACCTGAGTCTCCTTTTTCGTTATCAGCAATGATAAGCTGTCTTGATATGGAGCCCTGCCCCTTGCTCGCGTCCTGTTCCTCTCGCAACAGCCATCACGAACCGTCGGCGTTCGGCTTATTTCCTGTATGAATGCGAGTGCACGTCTTCAGACGGCCACAGAACGGCAGGGCTCGACGCTCCTCTGATGTCTCTTGCTCGAGCCAGTCGGGTGAGGCCAGTCCGCCACGGGTTCTCCGAGCCCCAACTGTCTGGTCTCCAGGATTAGAACCACAGCCCAGACTGTCGCAGCATGCAACATCCCAGTAATTCCAGACGAGGGCCAAACACAAGCTGGCATTGCAGACAGACAAACTCGCCCGGCTGGGCTGGGCAGTGCCACTTCCGACCATCATACTGCCGCCAGCTCAGGTCGACCAGCAGGGAGACTATTTTATTGCATCCACCTGGTTCGTCCTGTTCCACGCCCGGCGCTGTCCGCCCAACAGACTTCTCGTTCATTGCGTTGCACGGGGCTATGTGCGGCGTAAGCCCATGTAGACCTGCAAGCCGTCAGCATCTCAGCCCGTCAGCCCTCCTCTGCACCGGTGCGGCACGAGGATCCCATCCACCTTGTTATTATTACCATGACAATGCGGACGGCACGCTCACCTGCATCCCTCGTCCTTCTGCTTACACGACCATTGACAAGGGCCCTGCCGCTCACCCTTGCCATTTCCGGGTCCCTTGCTATTTTTCGCGGGGCCCCAGGTTTTGGCTTGTTAGCTTGGAGCCCGTCCACCCTGCGGCCCTTTATGCAACGGGCAACATCAAGGACCATGTCCAACTAATTCCCTAGTGGCATTTTTCTCTCGAATTATCGATCCTTCCAAAATGTGGAAATTTCACTCTACGTTCTACCACAAGGTCATCGTCCACGTCTTGGGCATTTGGACCATGAAATGAGTGTTCCCAAGGTACAGTTGACGAGTGCATGTCATCCCGCCGGCCTCCCCCTTATCACCAACAATTTGACACCTTCGTTAGATCTGAGGCTGCCACCGGAAACACGGTCATGGTCGGTGGTCGCTCCAGCAGTTGCCAGGCTATCTAACGCTTGGCCATATTTTGGACGCAGCTTGTCTACTGTCTGCCCGGTTTTGATGAGCAGCCAGTCGAGCACTTTGGTGCTCTCCAGCGCGGATCGACTCTCCAGCAGGACATCCAGTAACAAGCCCCGCCCCTTCAAAATAGCAGGCGACTCAGCAGTGAGACTTTGAGACCCGGCATCTCGCGCTATGATGGCTGCCACCTCCTCCGGCGACAATCCTGCGCCGTCCAAGCCGTGCTTCACGAGAAATCTGATGACAGCCAGGAACCGCGGCCTGTGGAACGTCTGCAAACCCCAGCGCCCCAAAAGTAGGTCGATGGGCAGCGGGGGTCTGGTATAACTGTACGGCGGCAACACGCCCTCGGGCTCCTCCATGTGAGGAAGGCGGAACAATGCGCCGTGCTTGGCAAGAAATCCGAGCCCTTCGATCATATCCGGCCCTGACCCGTCTTTCCAAGACCGGACACTGTCGAGGAATACAAACAGAGGCGTGGTACAGTAGTAATCGGTCTGCTCCCAATAACCCTGCCGAGGCCAGTGAAGAACCTTGCTGCGGTGGTTGATGTCCGCCCCACGATGCAGGACCAGGCGCATCATGGCGGCGCCGTGGTCCGAGTTCGCCATCTCGCGTGCTGCGGCGAAGACTGGTATGTGACAAGGCCAACCTCTTGACCTGGCGACGGACCTTGGCTTGTTCCCTTCCATGCTGTGAATGTCGACGCCGTGGGAAACAAGGAAGTCGACCACGTCCGGCGAGTTTGCTGCTATGGCCAGAGAGATGAGTGAGCCACTGTTGGGCCAGCTCCTGTCCAGCCTGATGCCTCCACGGTCTAAGAGCAGCTGAACTCGCTCGAGCACTTCCGGCCCTCCGTGTCCAATGACCTTGTCCAGAGGCCAGACAGCTTGCGGACATAGACCTGCCTCACGTGCCTGCCTATCCAGACCAGCCTCGTAGAACCGCCTCATCATGCCAAAGTTGCCCGGCTGGCTCAGCGACCTCATCAGCTTCCATACCTGGTGCCGGAGCGTCCTGTCGTCCGTGGGCACGACCTCAACGCGGGCGCCGTGGTCGAGCATGAACGTAAACGCCTCGTGCTGGCCCTTCCTGACGGCGAAAGAAAGGGCAAAGACGTCAAACCCGCCGCCGTGGCGCACCGCCGCTCGCAGGCACTCTATGTTGCCGGACTTGCTGCCCCACTCTGTGGCCCGGGAGACACGGCCCGAGTCTTTGTAGAGCCCTGCCTCGAGACGCCCGCGCAGGCGCCTGCTGCACTGCGTCAGCCTGGCTATGTCGCGGACGTCAAGGTCGGCCAGGATGGGGTCCAGCAGCTCGTTCGGGAGCCACTCCAGCGTGGGCTCCATCGCGGTCCGGTGCTCCAGTCTAGTAGATCTCGAAAACCAGATAAGAAAGTAGACTTTGTGATTCGCATGCGGCTTCACAAAAGGGTCCAAGTAAAGAATACGCTCTTCGGTGCCGACAGAGCGTTGGCCTCAGTATTAGGCATCCAATTCCCCGCCAAGACCCGCACACACCATGCAGGGGCGGAAGCCAGATGCAGACGTCTTCCAAACAGACTATGAACAAGAACTTTGAGACCCTGAAAACACAAGTCCAGTTGAAACTTTCTTTACTATGTGGGCAAGGCGGTCCCCGTAATAACAAAACAAACATGGGATCACTTGGCCTTCCAGGCCTCAACGTGTTGGACCTCGAAGGATCAAATTAACTGAGGTTAGTACAGATTAGGCAGGTGTCAGCTTATATGAGGCTATGTGAATTACCCAGGGTTGCCTTGACTAACCTATACAGTCCAATACAGAGATAATATCTCCGTCGGTCTATCAAATGCTGTTGCTTCAACTACGCAGAAGAGGTGAACTTGAGACCACTGTGGGGGCATCATAATGACATTTTACTGGTAGTCTTCGTAGGTTTGCAGTCCAACATTGAAAAGTTACGTCAGACAAAGTCTGTCTTTGAATATAAACTTTTCAAATACGCCTAGGTTCTCTGTGTATGCGCACCTCTGCCGATGGCCTTCCTTTCCCGGATACATGCCAAATGCCTCTATGCAAGTCCCCGAAAACTCCAAATCAATCCTGACCGCTGCTAAAGACCAGTAACTCCACGACCAGGTCCGATAAAGGGCCAGAGCTCAATGTTATGCCCCAGCGATACCTAGGCTCCTATACCATGAATGAAGAAATGTGTATCTCAAAGAATCTGCACTGCCTGCAGCACATAGACCAAACCAACGCCCACCAGGGCGAAAATGGCCCCAACGCTGAGCCCAGACGCATCGGAGTAGTCTGACGAAGAAGAGGAGGATCCGCCACCAGATGATGAGGACGATGACGAAGAGGAAGACCCAGTCTCAGCGGGCGCGGCGCCTCCACCCGTCGCCGAGGCACCCGCGGCAGCCGTCCCAGACGCCGCGGCGGCAGACTCCGTCATGGCGGCCCAGGTGGAGTACTCGCCGCTCTGCGCCTGTGCGACAGTGACTCCAAAGGCGCCGTACGGCTCCCCGTTGGCCGTGTGGTCCGAGAGCTTCGTGTCCGGGTCCGCCGGGTCAGCGACGGGGTCGTACGCGTACGCATAGCCAAAGGTGGCCGTCGCGTTGGCGGCGCCGAACGAGTCCGCGTTCAGGCAGCCCCCACAGACGAAAGTGGCCGAGACGTGCGTGTCGTTGACGAAGGTGCCGTCGGGGATTTGCGTAATAGTGATGGGGTTCGACTTGTAGGCGTTGGCGCCGTTGTCGATCTCGTAGCCCGTTGCGACGCGGGGCGAGATCATGACGGTGTTGGCCTTGGCCGTATTGGGCCAGGCGACGACCATGAGAGGGCCTGTCATGGAGGCACCGAAGTCGATACCGCCCCAACCGCCTCCGTCCTTTAGCGGCGAGACAAGCTGCACGATGAGGTCGTCTTTCGGGTCGGCGGGCAGGGCCATGCCGAAGTGGTAACCCTTGTTGGCGTAGCCAAGAAATGTGATGTTTGAATTGCTGTCGATGTACTTGGTCGCCTGCGGCACGCCATCACCACTGGCTGCTGTGGTGGTGCCCACGATGGACAGGATGAGCGTCACGAGAGTTGCGGGAAGGGCGTGCATAGTGAATGACTGGTCTGGAAAATTGGCCTGCAATTTTCGTCGGATTTGATGTTGCACGGAATACTGAGCAAGAGAATGAGCTTGTTGCTCCCACGGTCTGCCCTCATGGCCATGGCGAAGGGCGTCCTGGCCGTCCTTATGTCTGGCCGCTGGATCTGGTGGCCGTCCCTGGCGGTTGTGAATGATTGGCCCTGAGGCATCCTTGAAGAAACATCAGCTTATTGTAGTACGAATCCCTCCCCCTGCAGGGTACAGATGTTTCAAAGCCAAGAAAAGATGCAACCACAAAGCAATCTCAGCCAATCGTGAGAAGATGTTTACTGAAAAGGGGCAATCGCCTGGCAAGGTGTAATGCTGGGAATTGGATTGGGTTTCTCTATTGCAAACAGAACGGCGGTGGTACGTCACCACGAAGATATGCGATCTTGGACCCTTGATTCATGTAACCCTGAAAACAGACGCGACCCCCCCCCCCCCCCAATAACCAGCCGGAGGGTTTGGACTTAGCAGGGTTTGGTGCTCACCCAGGATCGCAACTACCAGCCTGATACACCGTCTCAGTAGCAAAGGCCAAGGAAACACCAGAGAGAAGACTTCGTCAAAAGACTGAGGAACGTTCCAATTTTGAATGTTGGTTGACATGGCCATCATTGACAAGATGTGAAATTCTTTTACGCTAGTATCCCCACCTGCAACCGGGTCGACCGACGGCAGTGGGCCTGTCTTCCAAGTTGTGCAACTTGGCCGAGTCTAATTCAACGACGTCCATCTCCTCATCCCTTCCTCAACCAAACTCACTAGATCTCCTGCTCACATCTCAACTCAACAAAGATGCAACTCGGACTCCAGGGAAAGGTCGCGCTGGTGACAGGTACGCATACATGCGATTCCACAACAGGAACAACAACAGCAACAACCGAGCCGATTCTGACAATGACCAGGCGGCACCAAGAGCATCGGTCTCTCTATTGTCAAGTCGTTCCTTGATGAGGGTGCCATCGTGCACTTCTGCTCCCGAACCAAGTCGGACGTCGTCGCCACTGAGCAGTCCCTGTCTTCATCCTACGGCCAGGGGAAAGCCCACGGCCACACCGTGGACATCACCAACTCCGAGCAGGTATCCGAGTGGGTCAAGCAGTGCGCGAAGCTCAGCAGCCGCATCGACGTCGTCGTGTCCAACGTCTCCGCCCTGGCCGTGGACGACAGCCGCGCGAACTGGGACTCGACGTACCAGACCGACATCGTGGGCACCTACACGCTGATCGACGCCGCGACCCCCCACCTCAAGGCGTCCAAGGGCAGCATCGTCACCATCTCCTCCGTCTCGGGCCGCTACATCGACTTCACCGCGCCCTCGCCCTACGGCGCCTTCAAGGCCGCGCTGGTGCACTACACCTCGCAGCTGGCGCACAGGCTCGCGCCCTCGGGCGTCCGGGCCAACTCGGTCAGCCCGGGGAATATTTATGTTGAGGACGGCATCTGGGGCAGCATAGAGAGAGAGAAGCCCGAGTTCTTCGCGCAGCAGCTCAAGGAGAACCCGATGGGGAGGATGGGCAAGCCGCAGGAGGTTGCGGATGCGGTGGTGTGGCTGGCGAGCGACAGGGCGAGCTTCGTGAGCGGCACTAACCTGCTGGTCGATGGGGCTGTCTCCCCTGCCGTGCAATTCTGATTCTAGCGACACGAAGGACTGAGTTGCGGCAAGTAAGCGGGTTGTTGGGTAGCTGTGATCAGCACATGCGCAAGTCAAGTGATGGCCATATGACTTCCGGATGCTGTAAACACGTTGAAGGGTGGAAGTGCCACTGTTACCAGAAATACAAAAGTCACGGTAAATGTTAATATCGTTTCATTGATGGGTTTAGCCAAACGGACGACATGCCCGTTATGCAATCCGTGTAAAGGCTGCACCTACATATCATGAGTCAGCGAAAGTGAAGATGTGTTGGACACTTTTTTACAGTGCGTGAGAAAATGTATTCAACAATTACAATATATATCTTGTGACAGTTCAAGAAAAAAACGATTAGCAATAGCACGCCCGTGCGAAATAGCTGCACACTTGGCCAAAACGGTGACCACTGGGATCAGATACGTAAGGCTTTGTGTGAGAAGAATTGAGAGAACATGTTCTCCGGAAGCGGTACCGATAATTATAGTTCTTTCAGTCTCGAGTCTGGGCATAGCAACTGAGAATGATGCTGCTTTGTCCGCATGACCGTGCCGGTGGACAAAGTGCCCAGACCAATCAAGATTTCCGATTCCCAGATAGACTCATATGGTCAACTTGTATTGCGAGAAGATCCAGGTACCTGCAGCAAATTACTTCCTGGTGGTTTCATGTTCAATACCGAATAGATCAAGCCAATCACGCCAGTTGAAAATAAGCATGGATCCGTACGGCAGCCAGTACGGTAGCCAGGGTGGCCCAATTCCGGCCGAGTTCTACGGCGAACAGGATGACGAAGATCAGGATGATGTCGACGATGAAGATGAGGATGGTTCCGAATCAGGGGAGGAGTTGTCCGACCATTCATCGTACGCAGATCAGAATGACATCTACCCACCACAATTCCCTCTTTCTCCCGCAACATACGAATTACATGAGATCGCTGCAGATGAGGGCGATGACTCGGGCCCAGTTCCTCTTACTGGGAGGGAAGATGACCGACTTAGACAGCTCATTTCCCTATACCCATACTTCTTCCTGGACCCTGGTGGGGTCTGGACTCGGCCGGATGTTCGAACTGCGCCGTTGCCAATTGGGCAATTCCGGAAAGAGATGTTCCAGAAGATGGCTGCGTCGGGCGCCGGAGGTCAGATGCAGTATGTCGAGTTTGTGCCGCCATGGACCGACCCAGACTGGTCAAGCCGGTTCATATTCACGGGGCAGCCTGGGCAGGACCCCGTCAACGACCCGCAGTACCAACTGTACGCGAAGCAGGGCTTCCTCCAGACGCAAAGGCCCGCTCTCCGGGACGAGGACGGGCTGAGGGACCTCACGGCTGCCGCCAAAAGGTACGGGGTGGATCCCGCCATGAAGGACGACGCCATGTACGGTAAGTCGGGGACCACCCCGACGCAGGGCAACTTCAACATCCAGCTTGGGAACCCCCAGGTGACGCCGAGCAACCAAGGTGTAAGAAACGTGGTTGACAGGGACGATTACGATGCACTATTTAATCAGTACCGGACCGCCGTGGCCGGTCAAGGCGGTATGGCCACCGAAGACGACTTTAAACGAGTGCTCAACCATGTGGCTGCTGGAAACGTGAATCAAACCTTAGGTGCCGCCTGTGATGCGCAAATTGCCGGTGCCCTCTTGCAATACATAGACGGGTTGCAGAAGTTGGTACTGCGGGATGAATACCAGCGAATACTGTTTAGCGGAAGTACATCCAATGAGGTATGCTTGTGCTTTAACTCGGCTGGCAGCTCACTCGTGGTAATAGGACTCACTGACACAGTAGGTTGCAGCTCGTGGAGACTGGTGTATGGACAATGGACAAGACTGCGAACAGTGATCTGGTCACCCCATTACACGAGTAAGTTTGAAGACCGACGAACGACATTGGTGCACATCAAGCGTTAACCAAGCCAAATACAGCTTCTTTACCAAGGACAAATGGGAGGTGACTACAAACAGGGCCACCGTCCCAAATCCAAGATTTGGCGTGCCTCTCGACTCGAGAAAAGTGTACAATTTTCCAGGCCAGCAAGGCGAATACTGCGCTGTGTGTGTTTCCTTGCCCCCTAAAACTCGCTCCCGACGGAACGCAACACTCCATGCTGACAGCAGCTGTGCAAGGCGAATGACTACTTCTGGCTCGCCATCCAACCCGCGCTTCAGCTGGCTACAATGATCCTCAACAGCGATCACCCAGCAACATGGGCCTGGGCAGACATTTATAGGATGCGTCCGTGTCAGGATTCGAGGCAGGCTGGTAATGAGGTACAAGACATAGTATGACTCCCTACTCGCTTCACTATTATCCACCCGTCCATTTTGCTACAGCTTGGGTTGGAATGAGGTTACCTGCCGCGGCGCGAGGCTATTGTTCCCCCAAGACGAAGCCATTGCAGATTGCAACAGACTCGCGAGACAGGAGGGTCCTTCCGAATTTTACTGACGATACGCACAGCGTCAAGTTCATCGCGACGCGGGAGTCGAGCGCAAAGACTACTTCGCCGTGCACCTGGAGGAAGACCCGGATGAGTTTTACCCGGAGATAGCACGATTGAAGGAAATGGGGTTCGAGTCCGTCCGCTGGGTCTGCGAGATCCTGAAGGAGTGTCTCGTCTGGCAGCTCAACGCAAAGTACACCGACAACGTCGGACAGACTATGGCAGACGAGCACCAGATGGCATGGACAGATATAAGAGCCGAGCGCGAGGAAAACAACCGGCCTTTCGCAATTCGTATCAGCCTCAGCGTGGATTATATATGGCCACTGCTGATTGAAGAGTATTCTCAAGCTGAGAAGGCGGCCTGCAGTTTCACCCTGGCCTCGACCATTGTGCATGAACTTTGTGTACGTAGATGAGAAAGGGCACCGTCTTTGGTCAGTTGCTAACCTCGCTCGCTCAAACAGCATGCCATAGTATTCGCTCGAGCCCAATTATTTCACGTCAACAGAGTGTGGTTGAGGTTCAACCCCACTTGGGCGGCCCAGATCGGCGATGAGGCGCTAAATCTCTTGCAAGTGTTTGGATACCGACAGGTGTGGAATGACGAGGATCTTGACAGGGACCTGACACAAAAACAAGACGAGGGCCACGATTACCTCGAAGACGAGGATGATTGTGAAGAAGGCTGGGCAACTGAAAATCTGGTGAGCATGGATCCCCATTGGTTTGGCCAGTTCGCCTTTAGATGCTGATATTATTTCTTGTTCTGAACTTAGTATTGGGGTGGCGCTCCAGACAGTCTGGGTAAGGGTGACTTCCTCCCACAGTCGCGGTTTCTCTTGGAGGTTTTGACCATGGTTTCCTTCAACTCATGGCCGCCACTTCAACAACCCGTTTATAAGGCCATACCCTTCGCCATGTTCGAGAGATTCTTCACCCAGAGTTTCTGGGACCAAGAGCTGCAGAAATGGGGCCCGGAGGCAATGAGGATTTGGCCCTTGGACGCTCCAAAGGCGTATGGCAGCTGGTCAGTCTTCAAGTGGAGACAGATTGAACTTCGATTCGGTGTTCCAGCGAGGCGATGGATGCAAGACGTAGCGGAACGAATCCAGTATGATGACGAGCACGGCCTGCTCTGGCAATGGCTCTATCAACTGGCCTACCTGGCTGTTGAGCCGAAAGCGTGCATGGTCCGGTGGAGAAAACAGCACGGTGACTGGAAGTTGGCGGACAAGCTGCTGTGGACCAAACGAAACGACTGCAAAGCCAAAGCCGACCAACTAGTTGCGTACCTGCAACAGCTCTACAACGAAATCCACTCGGCGCAGCCCTCGCCGAACCCCCCGCCGCCTATCGAATTCAAGTATTTCAGGGAAGCCTTCGCCGCCATGTCCAAGATGCACAGAGATCTGAGCCATGAGGTGGCGAGCTATCAGCTCATTACTGCCGATTACCATAAACAAACTGATTTTCAAACAAAGACTGACATCATGACCTTCTATGCCCCAAACTTGTGTCTCCGTCTGGATGCAATTCACAGTCAAATCGCTGCTGACTGCATTCAATTCTTGGATGTGTTCGAATCCGCCGATCCGGCGGTTCTTGCAAGAATAAGCCAAAACGACCAAGCCGTGGATTTGTTGGACAACGCGAGGAGGGTGCTGAGGGAGAAGTTCGTAGCGATCCAGCACGCCATCCGGCCAGTAAGACTATCGTTCGATCAGAACATCCTGGCCTATAGCTTCAACATACAGGACTTCAAGTATATCAAGCCTATCACCGCCACGGATACCGCGCAGAGGATCGAAAAGACGGCGAAGCAGCAACTCCACAAGTTAACAGGGCCGCTGCTGACAATAGCACAAGGATGGATAGCGATACTCGAGCGAGGCGAGAGGCTCAGGGACCCGCGCGCGGGCACAGCAGATGCTGATCTCAACGCGAGACTGACCAGCGCATCGGATTTTGTCACCGCCATCAAGCAGCGTCATCAAATAGAGATGGCGCGGGAACACCCGCCTTCAGCAGACAACATGACAAGAATGCTGATGAACCCGATGTTGTTGCAGCCGAACCAGGCCGCGCCTGATGCCACCATGCGCGTCCAGCGCTTCAACACAGTATCGGCACCGGGGCAGATCAACCCCTGGCAGACGGTGTACGCCGAGGCATCAGGCTTCGTGCCATACCAGGATCCCAGGACCGGCCTCACCCGATTCTACCGGACGAACATCCCGACCGAGGCGGGCCCCTCGGTCAACCCCATGGCGGCGGCGCAGGCTCAAGCCCAGGGCCAGAACCTCGTCGCCGCCCTGGCCCCAGGCTTCGCCCCAGGCGGCGACGTCCAACTCCCCGGCGGGCAGTTCCAGGCGCCAGCGGACCCAGAAGCCGCCTTCAGAGGTCTGATGCAAGGGCTCAGCCAGACGGCGCAGGCGCCGGGTGCTCCGCCTGATTTCCAGCTCCAGTTTGCCGGCCAGCCTCTGAACGGGCCCAACGCACTCGATGCTATCAGGGCCCTCGTCAACGAGAGAGGACGCCAGGTTCAAGCCGACCCCGCGATAGCAGGGCACGTCGTCCCGTCGATCTATAACCGGGCCCTGCAGACTGTCGCGGGGCCGAACGGGTCGGGTCTGATAAACAACAACGTGCCGGGCGCCAACAACCTCTTCGGCAAGACCGCCGCGCAGAACAGCATGGCCAACCAGCAGATGGAGGCCCTGATCAGGCAGTCGGCGCTGGGGTCGGACCCGTATGCCACGCTGGGGAGCATGGCCGCGCAGCAGGGCGGAATGCAAGCGCCCGGGGCAGGCGTTGCCCCGGCAAACCAGCTCTATGACCCCGTCGGACAACCTCAGTACCAGCCGCAGGTTATTCCCACGCCTCCACAGAATCCATTTCCTCCCGGAGGAGGATTTCAGGGTCCCGACCTGTTCCCTCCTCCGCAGGCACTACCATTCCCGCCTCCGGGAGGATATCAGGGGCCGGACGTATTTCCTCCTCCGCAGGCACCTCCGCCTCCTCAACTATTCCAGGGCCCGCAGCAGTTTGTCCCTCCACAGCCACCATTCCCCCCTCAAGGAGGATTTCAGGGCCAACAGCAGGGTTTGCCCCCACAAGGACGAACACACCCCCCGTCTCCCGAGATACCACCATTCCTCCGGGACTGGGCACCAGCCCCGCCTCCAGGAGGATCCCAGGGCTAGCAACCGCCTCCAGCGCCTTAGTATCAACGCGACCCCGGGCCCGAACACGTGGATGATCCGTATGACTTTGGAACAGACTAAAGGGGCCTTACAACAAGTGACCGTTGTTATGAGTGGCTTGGAAGGAAGAGTCGAAGGATGTATGCTCTCTGTGTCTGCAGGATGTATATAATCAGCACGAGGTCATTCTCGCAAAGCTCTCATTAAATTCATTGCTGTCTTCTCTGTCATTTGTCAGCCGGGGCGTAATACCAAGTATCCCGCCGGCCTTCACGACAGGTTCAGGGGTATTTCAAGATGGCATGCTGGCTATGCGAAAGCACCAGTCGCAATTCACGTGCCCGACCAAATGTTCCATTCCGTAACGCCCCAACCTTGCCCCAATTACCATCCCTGAACTCCGTTGAATGCATCCAAATTCACCAAATCACTGCTTCTGCTTCTTTTCGGGGTGCTCGGATTCGCCGGGCTCAGAGGTGGGGACGTCGGGGAGCTTGCTAGCAATTTCCTTCGCGGCCTCGACGTCTTCAGGGTTGGCTTCCGCCTCGTCCTTCGGCTCGATCTTAGCGTTGTCTTGGACCGGGGGGAAGTAAACCCTATCAGATAATTAGCCTCTGTGTTGTGTTCACAGTGTATATGTCCCGAGTCTGATACACTTACGGCAAGTAGTGGGCGTAAGATTCGACATCCTGCTTTACCCACGTGACAAAGACGATCTTCTCCAATTTCTGGCCCTTCTCGCTCTCCAAGAACTTCTTGACAGTGGAGATGGCGACAGGAGCAGCCTCAAGAGGGGGGTAGCCATAGATGCCCGTGCTGATACCGCACAGGGCCAAGGTCTTGCACTCAGAGTCCACCGCCAAGTTGAGAACCTTGTTGTAAGCCGAAGTCAAAAGCTCCTCGCTCTCCTGGGGCTCGATGGGGTCGTAGATGGGGCCGACGGCGTGGATGACCTTCTTGGCGGGCAGGTCGTGTCCACCAGTGATCTTCGCGTCGCCAGTCTCGCAACCCCCAAGAGTGCGGCACTCTGCCAGGAGGCCAGGGCCAGCCGCGGCGTGGATAGCGCCGTCGATGCCGCCGCCGCCGCGGAGCGATTTGTTGGCTGCGTTGGTGATTGCATCGACCTCGAGCTTCGTGACGTCGTGTCGCACAAGACACACGCGGTCGTTGAGCGCCTTGGAAGGGGTAATGGGGCCAGCGGGCTTGAAGGAGAGGGTCGTCGGGATCTTCGTACCCGATGGCGTCGACGGGAGCTTGCCTAGCTTGTAGAGCAAGGAGAGGGTTGGGATCTCATCGGCTGCAAGGAGCGACATCTTGACTGATTTGGTTGCAAAGCGGCGCAAAAACATTGACTGGCAGGAAGATGCCAACTTGCGATGTCCAAAGTTGCAGTTGCCTGCATATGGTTGTTTGTGGTGTTGAGGTCACGAAGGCTGACGACAAATGGGCCAACAGGAGGGATAGGGATGACGACAGCGGGGGAGGTAGCTACACGCAGCTCCACAGCCTGCAGGGGTCAGCTTGGGCGGTCCCATGGGCTTAGACCATGATCTACAGTGCTTATCTTATCAGGGGTACCGCCCCTCGTTCTTTCAACCGTGTGTTGGATTTGCGGCTTGGAATTTTGAGTCATCTCGGCGACCGATCCAACACTTCAACAACGACCGCCGGACGATCGAGCAGTCAAATTTCCTTCTCTTGGACTATCAAGACATCACACGCACATCCTGCATCCAGGAACCTAAAGTACTACACCAATTGGCTCCAGCAATCGCACCTACCCGCCTGATTGTATCTGTCTACCCCTCCAAAACCTCTCACGATGGCGGACAAAGTCGAGAATGCCAATGCCGCCATGGCAAAGCTCCAGCTTGACGAGGAGACTGGAGAGATGGTTTCGAAGGGAGAGTTGAAGAAGAGATTGCAGAAGAGAGCAAAGAAGGCTGCAAAGGAAGCCAGTGCGAAGGATGCGCCTGCGGCAGAGAAGAAGGCCCCACCAAAGCCCAAGGAGAAGCAGGAGGAGGTCATCGACACCGATGCCATGTTCAAGCAGGGCTTCCTCGCTGAAGTGTTCGAAAAGAGGCCCATGAAGCCGGTCTTCACGCGATTCCCTCCTGAACCAAACGGATTCCTGCACATCGGCCACGCGAAAGCAATCGCAGTCAACTTTGGCTTCGCGAGATTCCACGGCGGCGAGTGCTACCTGAGGTACGCTATTTGGCCCTTTTCTCCTTATTTCATGGTACTGAAATTGCTATTCTGCAGATACGACGACACCAATCCCGAAGCGGAAGACGAAGTCTACTTCACTGCCATCCTAGACACGATTCGGTGGCTCGGTTTCAAACCATACAAGATCACCTACTCCAGCGACAACTTCCAGAAGCTATACGATCTTGCGGAAAAGCTGATTGGGCTGGAAAAGGCATACGTATGCCACTGTGACGGTCCGTGACATGCTACTCGGAAAGGGAAGGTCTTAGCTGACAAGATTCCAGACGCGGAGATCAAGCTGCAGCGTGGCGGTGAGAAGGGCGAGAGTCCTCGATATCGATGCAAGCATGCGGAGCAGTCGGTTGAAGAAAATCTTCAGAAATTCCGAGATATGAGGGACGGCAAATACAAGCCCAGGGAAGCGTTCCTCCGCATGAAGCAGGACATAACGGACGGAAACCCCCAGATGTGGGATCTCGCTGCCTATCGCGTCCTGGATAAGCCTCATCACCGCACAGGAGACACTTGGAAGATCTACCCAACCTACGACTTCACCCATTGTCTATGCGATTCGTTCGAGGGCATCACTCACTCGCTGTGCACAACTGAGTTCATCTTGAGCAGAGTAAGCTATGAATGGCTGAACAAGACTCTGGAAGTCTACGAGCCCATGCAGCGCGAGTACGGGCGCCTTTCCCTCAGCGGCACCGTGCTCTCCAAGCGGAAGATCCTGAAGCTAGTGGAGGACAAGATTGTGCGAGGTTGGGACGACCCAAGGCTGTACACGCTGATGGCGATCAAGCGGAGGGGTGTCCCACCAGGTGCGATTCTCGAGTTTGTCAACGATCTCGGTATCACTACCAACGCCACTGTCATCCAGATTGTCCGGTTCGAACAGTCGATTCGGAAATACCTGGAGCGCACAGTACCGCGGCTTATGCTGGTTCTGGACCCCATCCCGGTTGTCATCGAGGACATCGGCACTGAGGAAGGCAAGGAGCTCACGCTGCCGTTCTCACCAAAGAACCCTGCTATGGGCAGCCACACCGTCAAGCTCACCAAGACCGTGTACATCGACCGCTCCGACTTCCGCGAGGTCGACGACCCTAGCTATTTCCGCCTCGCGCCGGGCAAGACCGTCGGGCTGCTCCAGATCCCCTACCCCATCAAGGCGACCTCTTTTACCAAGGATGAAGCCACCGGCAAGGTCACGGAGGTGCGCGCGGTCTTCGACCGCGAGGCGAAGAGGGCCAAGACGTACATCCAGTGGGTCGGCACGGATGGCTCCCGCCGCTGCGAGGTGCGCGTGCACAACCAGCTCTTCAAGAGCGATAACCCGAGCGCCGTCGAGGGCGGCTTCCTGAACGACCTCAACCCGGAGAGCGAGGTGGTCCACCCGGACGCGATCATCGAGTCCGGCATAGACGAGGTCAAGCGTCGGGCGCCCTGGCCCGAGGCGGCGGGCGAGAGCGAGCTGGGCAAGGGTGGTCCCGAGTCCGTCCGGTTCCAGGGAATGCGGGTTGCTTACTTTGTGAGTCGTTCCACCGGCCTGCTCCTGGCTTTATCGATATTGATCATGTTGCTAATACGCGCTCCTCACAGGCTCTGGATACCGACAGCACGGATGACAAGATCGTCCTGAACAGGATTGTGTCGCTGAAGGAAGACGCTGGTAAGAACTAGGGTCTCTACGTGGTTAGCCGACCAGCGCACCTTGTCTGCACCTTGTCCATGGCTAGCGAGTGCTGTGGCCTTGGCTTATGTAGCGGGAATTTAATACATCGCACTTCAGCGTGCCGTGAAAAGACGCCACAGTCTAGGCGTGTTCTCTCCAGAGAGTGTGTGTTCGCGTTGTGAGCAACAAATCTATGAGCATTATGTATGTTTCTCACATGACGGTTCGCAAAATACACAAGGCTTTCCGGCGGCGGCGATTCAAAAGGAAAGCCGTGACCAAGTGTCGTACGATATCTGTCACTACCCTCCCATAGCGCACAACAACGCCCTCCTCCTCAATACCCGAACGATCTAGTAGTTCTGCTCGTCGTTCCAGTACAGCGTCTCATGCTGGATCTCGGGCCCGGTGGCCAGCAGCTCCCAGCCGAGCACTAGTTTGATGTACTGCAGGGCGTGGCTGGCGACCTTGACGGCGCCGACGTCGGTGGGGTGGTACTGGGGCCCGATGTCGTTGTGCTGCAGGATGCCGCTCGTGTTGAGCAGGTGCAGGAAGGGCTCGCTCGTCGTGTTGAGGTGCCACGTGCGGTTCGTCACGCCGTTGTACACCACGGGGCTCGCCAGGTACGCGGGCGAGTTGAAGTAGTCGTGCACGGCGCGCACCTGCGGCTCGAAGCCGTCGGGCGAGTTGGGGAAGTAGCTGTTGCCGTACTGGTAGAAACCGAGCCAGAGGGTCTGGTGGGGTGTGAGTAAGGGCACGTCATGTCGGTTGTGTTCATGGGGCGCGCGGCTGGGCAGTACTTACCATGAGGACGACTTGGGCATTAGGCCAGACACCATGCACGCCTTGGATGAGCCTGGTGAGGCTGTCTTGGTACGTCTGTGCAGAGACGTTGTTGTAGGCGTTCTGGTCGTTCGTGCCGATATTGATGACCACGAGGTCGGCGGCCGGGTGCTTCGAGAAGTCCCAGGGCTCTGCGTTCTCGAGGTTCGCTGCGGCACTGGTTAGTGGCTGCTTGTGTGTATGTTACATGTCCGCGACAAATATCTCCCGACTTGCAAAGAGGAGAACCCAAAATGGGGACGAGTTCTCTGCTCACCTCCGTACTGCTCGACCGCCCTCCCGCTCGTGTCACAGCTGTAGAACCACTGCCGCGACTGTCCGCGCACATTACCCCAGCAGTTTTGGTCGCTCACGCAGATCCCCGGGTAAGCAGTCACGCTGTACTCGGACTCGCCCAGGCCGGCGCCTATGCCGTACCCAAAGCTCGACAGGCCCTCGTACGTCGTGTACATGCCGCTCGTCAGGCTGTCGCCGATGAACTCGACCCTGCGGCCGTAGTCCGGGACGCTAACGAGACTCTCGCCCTCGGCGACGTGGACGGCGGAGAGCTGGATGCCGTAGGCCCAGTTGGTCACGCGCAGCTCGAAGGTCACCGGCGAGATCGGGTAGGTCAGGTTGGAGCCCGGCGTGTCGGGCGTGACGAGCAGGTGCGTGGCCCCCGCCGTGATGTTGGTAAACTGCCAGTCCAGCCCGGCGATACGGTAGCCCACCAGCACGCCGTCCGAGGTGAGGTTGCCGAAGCTGACGGCTACTGTCTGGCCGGTGTAGCCGAACCTGATCCCAGGTGCGCTATTTCTGGTGTCAGTACAATATCCGCTACACGCGAAGGTGGGATTTTCAGTGATGGCGAGCTTACCTCCACCAGGACACATATTTCGAGTCCCATCTACCCTTGTACGAGATCTCGGCAGCATCCGGGAGGTAGGTGTTGAAGTTATATTCTGCACTGTCGATGCGAGTGTCTGAGTAGTCGGTAGGACGGACCTGGCCATTCTGCAGGATGGTCCGCTCGTGGATGTCCTGTAAGAACCTCTTCTCATGAGGTTTGGACAGACCCGCGGCCAGCACGCTCACGAGGAGGAGGCTAAGTGCCTGCCAGAGAATGAGACGCATCGTGAAGGGCAATGGCGCAGTACAAGACTCGAGACGAGGGAGGGAAACACCAGAGCCTGCATTTTCCTGTGCGTAGGCGTGCTACGTACTTATACATTTACGCGTGTGGTGTAGGCAGACGCAGTGGTCAGGGGGCCATTGACCGAAGTATCGGTCGATTCACTTCGAATGGAGGCATAGACGGCCCCCATTTCGGACAAAATTGAGCGCTCGCTAAACAACGAGGACAGCCTAGTGGGGGCCATGGCCCGGGAGTGTGTGTGCCCCATGGTTTCCATCTTTGGAAGTCCTGCCTAGGTTGCTCGACAGGGACGCCTTCGCGGCGCAACGACGGGACGCGTCAATGACGACTGTGTGCAGTGGTAGCTCTTGCGGAGTCTACGACATGGACGGTGACGGGAGTGACTGCAACTGCAACTGCCTCTCAACGGGCGCGTCCAATCTCCGGTCGTCCGGGTCGGGACAGGGCAGAGCACGTGGAGGCACGTTGCCCGCGAAGACTAGCTCGATTTGCTCAACTTTGACGACTGTCGGGCAAGGTAAGATGATCTGGTGATGTGACGGGGAATGTCGGCCCAGTGGCCCCGATGCAACTCCCCACACATCCTTGACCCGCGGAGGGGACAGTTCCGGGGGGGGGCAGCCTTGCATGCACTGTCTTGGTTTTGGGGGCCCAAGGGCCTGAGAACAAGATCACTGCAATGCACCTCAGGCACTGCAGGCTAGATGCGGATCCATGACCCCAGATCGTGAGGCTCCACAGTTTGTGACCTTCTGCCGCGTGGGTTCATCTCATCTCTTGTCGCGTCTCGGCACGGGCCGGCGCACAACGGCCGACCGTCGTCTTAAGGTGGTGTGCGGCTCCTTCTAGTTCTCCAGTGGGAGTTCAACCACGCCATATATATGGAATGCAACTTTGAAGTGAGAGTGGCTTCGACAGGCGGCAGGGGATGGAGAGGCAGGCAATACTACCTACCTAGGTAGGTAGACTACCAACCCTTGAGCGCGTTTATGCAGTGCTTTGAGGACTTCAAGAGAGTGGGAGCCCTCCAATGGCCTTGATAGAAGTTGGGAGCTACATTCTGCAGTTACATGAAATGAAGAGAACGGATACAGTATTGTGGAGCCATAATGATGGTCAGGAGAATGGTGATGGTGAAGCCTCTGCCATCGATTTGATCGAGATGCTCGTCGAGTTCAACGTTCGAGCAGCAAGAGGGGAGCCAAGGAACTGAGACATGTCCTTGTGGTCGAGAAATCTTCTCTTCTGGAAGACCAAGTGTTCTACTAGAACATGCCATATTTGGATGGACACTCGTGGCTTTGTTGTGGATGGATTGTTTGCTCAAGAGTCGAGGACGTTAGTCTTCTGGGTTTCCAGGGTTAAGGTTGGGCTACAGTGGGGATGGGATTGGGGGTGGGATTTCGAGTGTCGGGGTTTGGTGCTAGGACGGGGTCAGGGGCTCCAAAGTGTCACAGGTAAGGCTGGCGCCAAACGCTTCGATCTGACCCCGACGAGCACATGTCTGCGGCTCGCTCACTTGTTGCTGTGCAGACAAGAAGAAAACTCACATCCAAATCCATCCTCCCGGCTTTGAATAGGCCCATTCGCTGAATCACCATCTTATTTTACCTCAAGGAAGCAACAGAGCCCGGTAGTCGACGCCCAGCAGAGATGAGGATGATACCCACAAGCACCGCGGTGTTCGTCGCCGCAGCAGCCAGCCTGGTGCTGGGACCTGCACCGGCCCTCGGCAGCTCACACCCTGACCCCTATACCATGCGTGTGCATAGCCTCAGACCGGACGACGCTGTACAATGGCCCTCAGCACAAGACACCGCGGCGCTTGCAGCGCACATGGAGCACCAAGTCAGCCATGAGACGGACGACGAGGAGGGCACGGAGGGGTCACCACAAGCCACAGTACACGAGCAGATCCTCACGCATCGACCCCAAGGCGACAACAAGTATTCAACCGTGGAGAGCACGCCGCTGGACGGCGGGCCGGAGCTGCAGCCGGAGCTAAAGAGGTCGGCGAACGGGGGCGAGGGAACGGGAACGGTGCTTCTGAGGAGGGAAACCAGCGCGGCGCCGACGATATTTGGCGTCAGCATTTGGCTGATCATCGCGTGGCTGGGTCTGCTGTACCTGATGTATAAGACTGGCTCGATGTTCTAGTTGATGACCTGCGGTGATATTATGATGGCAGGTTCCTTATGGTTGCTGGGGTTTTTCCAATATTCAGTCAACCATGTATGATGAAGTGTTATAATGCAGAGCAGGTGTTCTCATGGTCATTCCATTTTTCTCACTGTGTTGAGAAGGCCTACACCCAATAGCACTTTAAGTAATTCGTCTCACCAGCTCGAGTTGGATACGGATGCAGGTACCGGACAGGGCCGACCTGTCAAAAGAGGCCCGTCGCGCCTGTGCTGTGGAGGAGTGGGGGTGCCCTGCATGACCAGCTGAACCGACTGACCGGGCAACGGAATGCGTCATAGACAGCTTGGGGCTGTCCTTGCTCGAAGTCACTGTCACTGACTGAGGAATCTTGGTCGTGGTTGATTTCGTGATACAGAATCACCGCCGTAATTGCATATTTGGCATGCAAGAAATTCAGTGCTGCGACTGATAATTCCGTAGGTGCTTGCTGCAGCGTCGTTGGTTCAGAAGGAGAAGGAGCGTGTTCCAGTCTGGCAGGGATGCAGTTCCCTCACTTGCCGCTCACTAAAACGGAACATTGCAGCCCAGCAGTGTCTCAGTCTCAGTCCATCCCATCATATCCGGCTTCAACCTTCGACCCTCAGCCTTCGAAAGCTCCAACATCATCCATAATCCATCCTCACCCTCGTTGTCCATTGAGCCCTCCCACCAGTCTTGAACCTCTCGTCGTTATTCCGCCACCTAACCGAAACCACCCGCCTTATCTGTGCCTCGACTCCGCCGTTGGATATTTCAGCCTCAGCTCATTCCTCGAGAAAATATGTTAGACAAGTACGGGCCTGTCCTGTGGACAGCACTTGCCCTCCTCATCGCCTATGGCATCAAAACCGTCAGAAAATGGCAGTACCAGCGATTCCAGCAGTACGCCGGCATCCCCCAGGCGAAGACTTCCTTCGTGTGGGGCCACATGAAGCTCATGGGTGAGCTGTTCAAGAACGCCCCAGACCCGAGGCGTCACCTCGACGACGTGATACGAGACTTCCTCCCCCGTGTTGGAAGCCCGCCAGTCCTTTTTCTTGACCTCCGGCCTATCAACTACCCCATGCTGATAGTCTGCGACCACGAGATGGCCGAGCAGATCACGAAGCAGTCCTCAAGGTGGTCTTCGAGCACCCCCAAGTCTCCCACCCTTGGTGATATATGGCATCTGACCGGGAAGAACTCCATCCTGACCTCCGAAGCGGATCACTGGAAGGCTCAGAGGCGACAGCTCAACCCCGGCTTTGCGCCTCAGCACCTCCTCACCGTCCTGCCCATCGTCCTGGACAAAACCAAGTTTTTCCTGGACCACCTGGACCGCTACGCCCGGACTGGCGAGGAGTTCTGTCTCGACGAGCATTGTGTCACACTGACCTTCGATATCATCGGGGCAGTCACCATGGGCCAGGACTTCAGAGCCCAGATCCCGGGGGAGCAAAGCGAGATCCTGCTGTCGTTCAGGGCGATCATGGAACAGTACACTAGCCGCAGGGGGCCGAGCATCCCAGGCACCAACTTCTTACGAGAGCGCATCCGCCGGAAACATGCCAGCAAACTTGACCGGCTTTTAAAAGACATTGTCCGTAACGAGTATGCCCAGCTCAGTGCTGGAGGGACCAAATCCCGCAGCGTCTTGGCGCTGAGCTTACAAGGAACCGAGCAGCTCACCCCTGAGCTCCTACAGCAGACGAGCGACAACCTGCGTGTGTTTCTCTTCGCCGGCCACGATACCACGAGTATTCTGCTTCAGTGGGCCTTTTATGAACTTCAAAAGTCACCACAGCAACAAAGGGCACTCCGAGCCGAGCTTGATGAGCTCTTCGGATCCGACGCGGACCCCGATGTCGTCCGGGAGAAGCTGCTCGCTCCCGGTGGCAGCGAGATCCTGAGCCAGATGGTCTACACTTCTGCCGTTATCAAGGAGATCTTACGCATCCATCCTCCAGCTGCGTCGGTCCGGATGACACAGCCCGGCACGAATTTCCAGCTCACCCTGCCTGACGGGAAACAGATCTGCCCGGACGGGTGCATCATATATCTGTGCAGCGCAGTCATCCAGCGCGACCGTAAGGTGTACGGAGACACAGCCGACGACTTCGTCCCCGAGCGGTGGCTCGGTGACACATCAGGCCTACCGGCGAGTGCATGGAGGCCTTTTGAGAGGGGTCCGCGTGCCTGCATCGGCCTTGAGCTGGCGCATATTGAGGCCAAGGTCATCTTGGCATGTGCGGCTAGGCGGTACGACTTCCAAAAGGTTGGTCTCGGCGAGCTGGATTTGGACAGTAACGGCAAGCCCGTCTTGGATGACAAGGGATATTACCGGACGAAGTCGGAGCTTTTTAATGTGAGTTCCTCTGCAATTCCTTCCGCAACGCTGTCTTGGTGTCAGCTGAACTGGCAGCTAACCCCCATCCCAGAGTATTCAGGTGACGGCCAAGCCGGTGGATCGGACCATGATGAAGGTCAAGCTCAGCGAGCAGGCCACGAAAACCTGACATCCGTGGGCAGGAAGCTGTATGCAGAACACAGTGAAATTGAACGCTCGTCATGAGATTTATTTTTGTCTTTTGTCGTTTTTATCGAGATTTGACTGTCGACCATCAGCGGAGCCTCCCGTCGCCCGGCGACCTCTCTTGGGGACCTCGGCTGTCTGATAACGTCCGTCCCAGCTCCCCACAATCCGCAAAAATAATGATGAGAAAAAAAGGCTCCTTCCTGACTTTGAATACCCCCGAAAGCCGAAAGATTCGATGTTCGTTGTTGTCCCACACCCGAAAAAAAAGGAAATCAACGTTGCGAAAATGTGGTATCACTGAGGCCTCAAAAACATCGCTCCCCTCCCGAGGACGACTACTTCCTCCCGCAACCGCCGCAAACACTCTCAGAGTCCGGGTTCAAATGTCCACACTGCAGCAAAAGGAGTCAGCCATCAAAGCAACAAGGAAGAAGTTTCATTCAGATAGGGGAAGAACCAGGCTACAGTATGGCCATGGCTTGTTTCAAAATCTGCAACCTGATAATACCTTTGAGGTACAGGCTATAGGCAGGAAATCGTTTTTCTCAAAGGGGTTGAAATTGTATCCGGAAGCTGCTTACCCCACAGCGCCAATCGCCTCTTGTTTGGAGCGGCGGCGGGACAAGGAGAAGGGCAAGGAGATCCGTATTCAGGAGATCCGTGTCCAGGAGATCCTCCCGTACCCCTTCTCGCCAAACATCCGTCCACTGGGCATCTCTGATCTCTGGTCTACGCACCCGGTCGAGACCGTTGAAAGCCGGAGTGGCTATCATGATTGCATACTAGGCTCCGGGGTCCCGGAAGCTCACACACACACACACACAGTCTGGGTGGGTAGTTTCGTTGGCGTTGGTCGATCCTGGTGGCGTGTTAGTGGTACATCAGGAACGTGGGGTGAAGGCATGTTCCGGGCCTGGCGAGATCTCACCTGGACTAGGACTAGTGGTTTCTTTCGAGGCGCTATGTGGTCACCTTGATATGGTAGCCCAAGCCTCGTTGTGTCTGAGACTAGTAGTTGGTGGAAGTTTTGAATGAAGTTTCGTCGAGTGGTCGGTCTTCAAGAGGGAAGTTGTTCAAGATATGACTTGTAGGAAAGGGTGTGTCGATCACCAGGAATGCCGAAAGTCGATCAGCGTGGAGGGCAGGAGCGGGCACTGCCCCCCATCTTATGTCAAAACTGCGCAGTGGGAGCCAGACCGACCCCCCGGGGGTTAGACGTGGGAGAAATTCATTACATATCCACCCTCTGACAGGCTGGGTTTCTCTTCTCCCCTCCTCCCCAGAGGCCAACAGAAAAAAAGGGCTCGCTCGCCTTGCATTTTGCCAAGTTTTGACATTTTTGCACATGCCATATGACGTACTCCGCCGTCAAAGATAGACGAGCCCTCACCCCTCCCCCTCCCCCCAATCACTGAATGATGAGTTGATGACTGCGTAGCTAATTTGCAATACACCCCCCCCCCCCCAGCTCGCCCAACCGCGCTGGCTCGAACGGCCCGGATGGGTTAATCGGGTGTTGGCCCTGAGCCAGTCGGTTTGAGGTACAGTGGTTTGTAGTCTCTTGCCGAGCCGAGCGGGGGGTCCCATCCTCCCGCAGGCCTGTCAAATGTGCGTCTCGCGCTACACGGTTTGCTGCGGTGTGCTATATAATGGATACCAGATATTGGTCCTTTTTTTGTCCATCTCACTATTCCCCGTCTTACAATTCGAGGTTTTTTTTTCTTTGGTTCTGTGCTGCGCATTCTGCTTGCTCATCAGGAGCGCATGTGGGGGTGCCCAAGTGGATCACCCAGCCCTCTTTTCTATCTTTAGGCAGAAGTCTTGTGTGTCCCTCTGTTCTACTCGAGACACTAGGGCCGTCCCCCAAATCGCAGGCTTCGATGCGGTCATTGGGTGCTGAGGTGTAATGGGAGGGGCGGGCTAAGAAGAAAGGAATCCACATGTGGGAGAGCAGCGGCAGCGGTATCATCCTTTTCGCCCTGCCGCTGTTGCGCTGTTTGGGCTTAATAATGATGGTGGTGGGCAAATTTCATTAATAACCGTGTCCGTATCTGGTGATGCCGGGGAGACAATCGAAATGTTACAGCGCTGAGGCCAGCTGGGAACGAGATTTCCCCGAGCCCTGTGAGAGGGGACGGTGGCCCAGGCGGAACCCCGGCAAGCCCACTCCAGCCCAGCCCTGGGAGGGCCTGGACGGCCACAGACCGTGGGACCTGGCTCCGCTTTCGCTGGGTCCTGTTCGCGAAACTTTTTTTCCCATCCTTGCTTCCATTCCACGCATTCCACGCATTCCACGCCTTGTTCTGTTTCTCTCGCCATTCACGTGGCTCCCCACGCAAGCGTTCATGCAACAACGTGCGACGATCAACGCTCGTGGTGGGGCGCCCTTCCTCTCGGGCTTCCGAATCGCTCCTCGGGCTGTCCGTTATGTTTCACACTACTTTTGCGTGCTCTCTTGATTCTGTGGGCACATAATTCCCGCCACCGGCTGGCGCTCGGCACCTTTTTGCCAGCGACTGTCGTCATGGCCTGATGATTGCGACTCCATGGGTCACAATTTTATTCAATCACAAGGTTGGAGATCGCGAGTATGCCATTGCTGCATGCCTGTCATTACATGTGATTCCGTTTACGGTTTACGAGACCAGTTCTTTGTACCAGTCTTCGTACTCGAGGTACACCCAGCCGGATCATCAAGGATGATATTCGAAAGATACCTTGGTGTAAGACTCGCAGGGATCATACCACAACGGCAGACACCGTTCTAACCAGCATACCCTTCCAGTGAAATAAACTTTCCTGGGATTTCCTCCTCAAAATAATTTCCGCTGAACCACCTGCTCCATCTCGTTGTATAATCTGTAACGTATTTTGGGATGAACGCCAGGACTCGGGTGGGCCTCCTGATCCCCCTATCTACATTAATATTCTCTCAAATACATTGGCAAGATAAGTTCGGGATCCTTGCGGCCTGTATCTAAGTGAAGCGTTTCGAATGCTCAGCTTCCTGGGTACGCGTCGGCAAATCAAGACTCGGTCGTTCACGGGTTTATCTCCCCATCCCGCCCTCCCTATCCCTCCCTAGGCTCACGGTCCCGAGTGGCGTCTATCAATAGATTACCGTTCCTACTCTTGGTGGGGCTTGTCTCCGTACATTTATGCGCGGGCGTGAATCACAATATCAACTTCGAATGGTGCCCGGGTGTGTCCGGCAAGTCCAATACGTCGACCAGTAACAAGTAAACCGGTACGGTCTTGACATGCTGAGGCCACGTAACTCATGATAGATACCCAATCCAAACGAACGATGCCCAAGTCTCAGCGCATGGGCAAATGTTGATCTTTCTAGTAGGGATTTGGGCTCACGAGTAATATTGATTATTGATCACACGGCCGTGCCAAGAGTCCATACTGATGGCAGCTCTAAATGGAGCCCGCCCCGGATTCGAAAGCGCTCACTATCAGAGCCGTGTTCCAAAACCCAAGGCAGGAAATTTCCTATACACTTGAACAATAATTATTCTTATCATTTGTCAACATGGTCTACTTTCGTTTACCATTTTTGTTGCGGCTCTTGCCTGGCACTTGAGGCCGCAGGGCCATGGTTCGCATCGCTCCAGACCAGACATTAGCAAAACGTCGAAGGATGAAGTCTGAGAGGGACTTGAGTCAAGAGGAACGGCAAGCAACAACTTCTCAGCAAGCCTGTAGGTCTCGTCACAAGGGTAGGGATAACTTTAGAAGGAGAAGTCTTCTTCGTCCCAACCACTCCATCTCACACTACTTAGCTCGTGTGAAGTCCTGCATGAATAGCCTCATGCTCAAGTGGGAAAATTTCAGGGAAGTGAGTCATTCGAATTCAGCCTCATGATTGTTCTAGACCGAAAATCACTCCGACCAAGCCATGCGTTGACGGCCCCAGGAGAAGCTTATCTGACAGCTCTAAGAGTTTATTTGGTAGCGAAGTGGCCCTGGTTCCATTTATAGCAATCCGCCCTGTTGCACTCAGCTCGGTGAAGTACCAGGCATTAGACCTAAGTATGCCCTCACGTCCAGGGCCAATATGTGGGGCGATTTTCAGCTTCCCGGAGGCAGCCGGAGGTTATTGCTCAATACCTAGGTACTCACCTAGCGGGCCCATCTATGCATCGAATTCCTGAAACGTTTCGATATGCACCCGATGTCATGTGAGTTGGTGTTGTGGGGAAGGACATGCGTTGAATACGAGGCAGCGAATAGGACGAGTGGATAATACGAGAAACTCGTACTCGCTGAGCGGACTCACACATGCCCTAAGGGGAACATAACACAAAAGCCCTGGAAATAGTAGCCTTCGTAATGTATCAGGATGCCATCACGGCAATTAACATTTACAAAGTGCTCAAAGCTGGCCCCGTCAATGTGGCTAACTATTCAGCGCTGCGGCACACTTCATAAAGTTTGCAAGGGAGCTATGTAAGCTGTCCATGGTAACGAAAGATGACCAAAAATATATGCAATCTTGATGTGACATCTTCAATATCTTGTGCCTGATCTTCTCTCTAGCTCAAAAGCAAGTGGGGCAAGGAGAAAACATTGCGTGCGACGATGGCGACATCGGCTTTCTTATTCGGAGCGGTGGAGCATATCCATCTCACATGCTTTCTCAATTCACAATCGATGCGCTGCTGCAAGGAAATGCTGCCTCATTTTGATTCAGGGCTGGCTGAGAGCCTGCAAGAATTGGCCAAATAAGACAGCGCTCTTGGCCGCTGCAGTAGAGCCACACAAGACACCAAAAGGTCAGAATTCTGCAAGACGCGTGGAGAATAGAGTCCCGTCTTACTGTGCCGTCACAGCAAAAACATTATCCCGTTGGGCAGAAACCAACCAAGGTGTGCCATGCCGGTCCTGTCACGGTCATGACTGTTCTCCAGTTATTGTCTTGATATTGACATGGCCTGGATGAGGGGTCAGCCAGGTGGAGAGCACAAACAAAGCTGGGTGCCAGTGTGTGCCTGGCCAACACCCGGGTGGCTGCTGCGGCGTAGATTACGCGAGCACTCGTCTCAAAACATCCGTGAGTCTGACTGCAGGAGATCATGGCCGCTGATTAGAATCGACGTGAAGCGAAAGTGATGCTGTCAAAATTCCAGCTGTGCCTGCCGTCCCCCCCATGTGACCGATGGCAGTTTTGCAGCTGCCGACGAAGAGAGGCTCAAGAGAGCCGTCGACTCCTCCTCCGCAGCGAGTCGTTCGGGTTCGTCCAAGTGGAGAGTCCAATCGACTCAGCCCTCCCAGAGTCTGGAAAGGGTTTGATCATTCAACAGTATACTCTTTTGTCATCTATCAAGGATGTCCCTATAATACACACGCAGACTAAGTCCAAATCCCGGCTGGGTGTGTAGGTGTATAGGTGCGTGGGTGTTAGGTGTGTGGGTGTTGGGTGTGTGGGTGTTGGGTACCTAGGTATGTGGGTGTCTGGGTGTGGGTGTTGGGCACCTAGGTATGTAGGTGTTTGGGTGTTTGGGTGTGGGTGTGTGAAGCAATCTTTCGTTTACTTCTAAGTGTTTGAAGTCCGGCAGTCACAGACATTAGATATACGTGGCTCGTCGACACTAAAAACCTTTTATAGATACGATATAGCTGTGTATCTACACGTCTCCGCGAGATCTTCTAAGTGACAAATCTAAAACACCAAAAGCCACAAGCCAGAACCTCTAAACCGTATACCTGAAGAACGTCGCATTATCCCCCAGCTCCCTCTCGGCGTGCCTCTCGGCCTCGGTGTACTCGCTCGGAGGCTTGTGCGTCCTGTCGCGCCGCGCGTTCTCCCTCCGGAGGTAGAGGGTCATGAAGATGCTCAGGGTGGTGGCCATGGCCTGGAAGGCGAGCAGGGTGGCGTGGCCCGGGCGGTAGGTGGGCCTGTCCTTGGCGAGGTAGATGTAGGCGGCGATGAGGCCGCCAAGGTTGCCGAAGCCGACGTGCATGGCGATGCCCACGCCGCGCTTCAGGGACCCGCCGATGTTGTTGCCGTTCCAGGCGACGCCCTGCGGCACGTTGGGGTAGATGCCCGAGGCGAGGAAGAAGCAGCCCGTGTACTTGACGCCGCTGCTGTTGGAGGCGAGGAGCATGATGAGACCGATCATGCTGTGGTAATAGAAGTGTCAGTGAATACTGGCGATGAATGTAGAGAGTAGGTTGAGGGTAATGTGCTTACGCGATGATCATGAAGCCGATCATGAAGATCCCTCGTGTCTTCAACCTGTCGGCGAGGTAGCCCGCACCGATGCAGAAGAAGCAAGCGACGAAGTAAGGAGGCACGGTCAGAAGCTGTGCCGTGGTGTTCCGGAAGCCCAGGTCGGCTACGATGGTCGGGAGGAACAGGGCATACGAGTACAGCGGCGTGTATACTCCAATCGTGATGAACATGTGCACCCAGATCTTCCAGTCCTTGAGGGCGGCCCAGAAGTACTTCATGTCGAACTCATCCGCGAGGGAGGATCGGTCGCGCTTGAGCCGCGCTGTGACCTCCTTGCGCTCCGGTACGGTGAGGAATGGTGCAGTTGATGGATAGTCATACATGAACTTGAACGCCGAAATAGCTAGAAGACAGCGTTAACAAACCGAGTCACATAAAGGAACATGGCTGGGATCGAAGGAGAGACTTACCGACGAAGAAGGTCAGTATACCCTCGAGGATGAAAATCCATTGCCAGCCAGACAAGCCTGCAACCCCTCGCATCTCCATGATACCGCGCGCAAGCAGACCGCCAAAGGCACCGGCTGCTGTGGCAGCGGAGAAGAAGATGGCCATCCGGAGACCACATTCGTGGCGCGCATACCACATCGTGATGCTGCGGCAGAGTCAGCATACAATCCTAGTTCCCAAAGGCTCAAGTAAACTTACTAGTACGTAATCCCAGGGAACAGACCGCCCTCAGCAAGACCCAATGCCGCTCTCGCAGCCATCAGCCCGGGATAGCTTTGAACGATTCCCATGAGTGTCGTGCAGATCCCCCAGGCAATCATGATGATAGGGATCCAGATGGACGGGCGGAACCTCTTCATGGCCATGTTGCTGGGCACCTCGGCTGCAACGTAAAAAGGAAAAAAGATGCCGAGCGCATTGTTGTACTGGAGGCTAGTCTTGGGCATGCCAAGGTCTGCCTCCAGGGTGTCGAGCCTGGCATTGCCAATGTTGGTTCTGTCGAGGAAGGAGAGCAGGTAGAGGAGCGCGAGGAAGGGGATGAGCCGGTAGTCAATCTTGCGAATGAGCTTCTTGGTTGTTGACTCATCCCAGCCTGCGCCCTCGACGGATTGGGTGTCAATGTCACCAACGTCTTCGACAGTTTTGCCCACGGGCTTTTCCTCCATGCTCGTGCCGGAGCTGTCGACTTGGGCTTTTATGTCCGCCATGGCCACGCAGAGGCGCTGAAAATAGTCGGGGAAGTTGACAGGACCCTTGCTTACAAGAAAAGAGACGTTGGGGCAAGCTGTTCCCCTGCGTATAAGCTCAGCTAACGGCAGGTGTCAAGGCCTTCAGGTGAAACTAAGCAAAGACTATGGGGGGAAGTCTTTCACTTTATAGAAGCTGGGCTTGGATCCCACCCCTCCCGAAATATTATACCACTTTCGGCCTGCAGTCCGAAAGATAATCTTGGATGATGATGCAAAATATTCTTGATTGGGCGTACTAACACTGCGGTAGAGTCCTCCATGGGTTGTGCCCCGGACCCCGAAGGAAAAATGCCAATGCCTAGCCAAGGCGAAGCCACCTGGGGTCTCACTTTTAGTCCACTGGACAAGGCTCAGGAACTAGGAGGTGGCCCTTCTGTCCGGGAGAACGACTAAGAATTCGTCACGAGTCCTGGCCAAGGCGCCAAAAAGGTTTATTGTTGTTCCTTCCTCAGCTTCCGTTTTGTTGAGGCTAATCACTATTGGTATCAGGGCTGGCACGGTCGAGATTCTGTCAGACGCCGCTGCCTATTGATAGTACCTGAGACTTTTTTTCTTCGAAAAAGGACAAGTGGTGTAACCCTCAAACATTCTTACGCCAACGCACTCAGCTTCGCTGCACTTATCTGACCCGTGTGGTTGCAGCGAGGCCATTCGTTCGTATGCAGTTGGCTTGATAACAGAGAGTTGGACAGGATTCCGTACCAAGACGGACTATCCCTGGCACAATTGCCAAAGGACCAATATCAGCCGCGTCTCCAAAGCCACAGGCTTGAGCCAAGACTTGGCAATAGCAAGTGCTCACTCCCCGCATTCTCCCCATTATCCTGGGGCTGGGTGGTCCAGAACAATGGCGCAAAAATGTGCTACATGGTTAATACAGCAAGCAAGGCAAGCTTGCTGCAACCCCCCTGCGCCCGAGGCGATGGTACTGGTCACATCGCATGCGAGATTGCTAGATTGCTAGATTGCTTCGTCTGCTCGACCACTCGTTTTCGACATCTGGACCCAGGCCGCCGGGCGCGCCCCCATCAGGCGCGCAGAACCGGACTAGCGTCGAGATGGCCCAGGGGCATGGATCCGAGAAGATCGGACTCGCTTTTGCGTGTCGTGTCGTGTGTGTGTATACAAATTCAGTTCTGTTCCGAACGCCCCCCTTTTGCGTTAAGCCTTCGACTGCCTACCGCGTGGCGTTTTCTGGGCACGGCGCGCCCAGCCGGTGGAATGGAGGAAATGACTAGGTTTCAAAGGAGAAGCGAAATGAGACCCGCGGGGGCGGCACTAGTTGGAAGGGTAAAAAAGAGTCAAGAACGAGGAGGATTTCCCGCCCCTTGTTGGCCGCTCGGCGGTTAGACTTGGTGCCTCTCGTGTAGGGAGCCGGCAGTCTGGAAGGTTTCTGCTCCGCCAAGTCCCCTCCCCCACAGACTTCCCCGGATCTTGGGGGCTACCAAGCTCGTGGCAGTGCTCGAGCGGAATTGGTCTCAGACGTCAGTCCAAGAGAACCTCGCACTTGGCGCCTGAACTCAGAATCGCCTCGGGCATACGGAATGATAAGATGGGAAGAAGCCCGTGACACACCTCAGGTTCGCTGGCTGTTTATGCCTTGACCTTTATGTTCTCTCAGGACGGCGTCGTGATCAGACCCCGGTCGCTCACTAGCTTGCTTCCTAGAACCAGACTTCAACATGATCTGTTGGTGAGACTAGGTGATGAATGTGCTTCTTCTAGCAAGTTGCCAAGGTCTGTTAACAACTCCGACGGAGGTCGACTGACGCCCGCCAGATAGCGCCCGAAACGAGATATCGTCGGCTGACCGGGTGTTCTCAGTAACAGTGGTGAGTAGCACACCGTCCGCGGCGGAGTGGAAAGAAGTCTTGTCATTTATAAGCCACCATCCTTCAATTGACTCTACATAGTGAGATCTCATATATGAAAGCGCTAATCAAGTGGAGAAAAGACCCACAATTTTATCCATTAACGACCCCCAAGAGCCTCGTGGTATTCTAAGGCTAGGCAAGGAAATATATGGGTTGAGTCAAAGTAACGGCTTGAGGCGATTTTGTACCTCGGCAACAACAGCAAAATTACTTCCAGTATCTTCACAGCAATATCCGCCACCGCCATCCGCGAAGTAGTTTCAGATCAGCTTGGGTGATTTCCTGGTCGCCTCTTTCGACCTTGGCATGTAGCCTCTTCAGCCTCTTGGACACCGTCTTGGCCACGCGCAGAGACACTTCGTTCTGAAAGACATACAGCACCGCAAACACGAAGAAAGTCACAGACGCCAAGCCGCCGAAGCTGCTTCGGACAGCACCCAATATGCGAGTGATGAGCGACTTGCTCTTCTGGAATGCATACTCGGTTGTGTTGGATGATTCGCTGTCATGCTGTGGACGTTTCCATATCGCCCTCACTGCTGGGACGAGTATCGCGCTTTGACAAAACTGGTCAGCATTAACTGTTCAGAGCATGCAGGGAGAACGATGCTCGCTCACGCCAGGCTTCCCAAAAGCCACTTCCGCCATCTATGCCTTTCTGCCGCTCTTATTATGTCCGACACCTCCCCCCTCAACGCGTTCAGGTCGCCGAGGACATTGGCGGATTGTAGCCGGAACTGGTCCAGGAAGGCGACCCCTTCAAGCTGAGAACGTCGCTGCTGGAGGTTGATGAGCTCTTTTAAGCCGTGTTCGACGCTCAAGCGAGCAGTCTTTATGTTCGTCGGGATTTCCTGCGGAGAGTACACTCGGACAGGCCTGGAGTAAGGTTGGCCAGGTGGGCCTGTGTCAGAAATCTTGGTAGGTTGCCAGTTACCGGGCAAGGCACCCGACATGCTGGGACCCGGTGGTGGATACCCCGGGAGGTTGGATGGAGCCGATGTGTCTGCGCCTGGTGGCTGCCCATATCGGATGACCGTCGTTGGCGATGATCCGGTGGCCATGCTGGCTACTTCCGAAGGAGGAGAGGGGGCGAGGATGCCTAAGCCTATCACTGGCAGCAGCTTCCAAGGCCCGCTACGTCTCGCTTATTATCGAAAAGACACAAATGGCCTCGTGAGCAAATGCTTGAAACAACGGTTGATAGAAATGCTTTCAAGGACGTCCCATGTTACCCGCTGTCTGTTCACTTGGGATGCGCAGCCAAACGCGGGGAGACTCGGGGTGGACAGGCAAAGTATTGGCTCCGCGTACAACGCCAAGGGTGTTACGTCACAGCACCTCAAAAGTCTCATGCACCTTGTCGCTGGATATCCATTTGGGGAGAGCTCTGCCATTCTTTGAGAGATCTCGAACCTTTGAAAATAAGCATTATGGTCATCTGTTGTAGGCATGTCAACGTATCAGTAAACGGCTCCGGCTTTAGCGGCGGCTATCGGGGCGCCGATGCTGCTGGGCGTACGGCGCCGTTCCGATCCGTCAATTTCTGCGGACTCGGTCATATTACGGCCTCCACACCCACTCTCATCCCCCTTTGACTGAAAACAAAACACATTCTTTCTAAAGAAATGCCTGGAGTTGGATCAACACCTGGCGCGCCCTCCTCACCCGATCACTCGGACTCGGAGGAAGAGTTCGACCTCTTCCAAGATGACGCAGACTCTGCCTCGGCCGATTTCAGACAGCAACTCCTGGACCGCGCGGACCAAGCCCGACGTGCAAAGCTTGCTGGGCTTCCACCGTCCTCGGACCGGACCTGTGCTCACAACCGGGTGGCCTACATCCTTACACCAGCACAGCGCCTTCAGCCTACCATACTAGGAAACATATTCAGCGTCCAAGATTGCGGATTGGTACTCAACTCGGTTGCTGACTACGTCCAGCGTCGGGGTGGTCTACAGACCGAGCGGCACGAGAAGTTCGCGACGACGGACGTGCCTGTGTCAGAGTTGACACAGCAATTAGACGGCGCTTCTGTCCTTGGAAAGAAGACCGTGGGCGATGTGATCCAGGAATGGGTTTCGGAAAGGATTTTGACCCGGATGGCCAGCGCGGCTGGGTTCAGACCCCAGGATCTTGGCCTGAAGGATTTGTTCGTTGTCTGCTACGCTGGGTCAGAGGAATCGGGTTCTATAAAGCAGGTAGATGTGCCAGTATACCCTATTCCCTCGAAGCAAGCATCCCTTTCACTTCACAGTGATGGGTGTCTTTTGAGTTTCTCGCTCCTGCTCAATCATCATGACGCCTTCGAGGGCGGCGGCACGTTCTTCAAGGGAAGCGGGGAGACCTTTCGCGTGGAGCAGGGCGGGCTGCTCATGCATGACGCTGGACTGGAGCGTAAGTATTGCTCAAAGCCGACGTGGAACCTATTCTTTTCCTGGCTGAGAATTCTTACGATTGACATGATTGAATGCTGAATCTTGCCTTCATTAGATGCCGGCGCAAAAATCACCAGTGGACAGAGGATCATTCTTGTCGGCTTTGTGGAGACTGTAGACGTGCTGAAAACCAAGCAGCGCTGGGAGAAGCAAATCATTCGTCAGCGACAGGAAAGGCGGATTCCAAATGCATAATTCCAAGATCTCCTTCTCTCTTGTCTTGACCCTCTATAGCCATTATTTTAAACCTCGTCGCCGGGCCTTTCAGGGACAGCTATGCCACTCTTCGAGAGATCTCGAGCCTTGGATCCAGGATAAGCATCATGAAAAAGTTTGCGTCAAGTTAACGCAAATGCTTCTTCACACAACTCTTAATGGCTCTCAATTTTCAGGCTTAAATGCTTTGGTTTAATAGATCAATTGCCACGATCAGTCCTAACTATAACCTTGGTTTTAAGGGAACTCATTAATGCAATGATATTAAGATTTAATATCAAATCATAAGTCCAACAGGTTTAAGAAACGTAAGTCTGTCACCTAAGGCGGTCTGTCTAAGAATGAATATTATGCTACGCAATGTCCTTAGGGTGCACATGTGATTAAACGGGAACAAGAGTGGACGTCTTATGAAATATGGCTCCAACGCCTAAGGTTTCAGAAATTCCAATTTATCGGCCAGAGATATATATTTGGCTGCTACCTTTATATTTCTTAGAGCTACAAAGAGGTTAGAAGCAAGTCAAAACTGCGTTGGTTTCTGTTTCGTTCACCACGACCTTCGCCGGAAGAGTGACATCAAACTGTCCAGCTTTAGTGGACTGTTGCAATATCCGCACTCGCCCCCTTACCAGTTGTCACGCCCGGAGCAGCTCTCACGCTGTCCCCACGATCGCTGTCGCTTTCAAGTTGGACGAGCTTTGCTTTCCTATTCGCTCGTGTCAGTCAATGATTCACAATTCTCGGACAGGAATGTCTTACTCTTTGCGCTTGATGTAAACGTCTAGGATGTGTGTCGCCACAATCAGAGACACAGCGCAGCCAAGGCAGAAAGAGAAACCCTTAGGATAGCTTGGGGACTCGACCGTAGGGAAGGTCAGCAGCGGCGTCCAAGCTGTCGACGACTGGGCGATGATGGTGATCAGGACCAGTGTGAAGGACCGCTGCTCGGGAGAGTCGCGAAGGATGGTGTTGACCCAGCCGTGCAGGACACTCGAGAGCGCATTCGACCAGTACATGGTCGCGAACGCGAACCACTTTGCGCCTTCGGGGATGTCCCAGACAACGAGCATGATGAGACCGGTGACGTTCCAGAGCGAGGAGAAGGTGATCGCCCAAGCCGGGCCGAGGACCAAGTCCGATAGGAAGCAAGCCACGAGATTGTACAGGATGCCCAGCGCCGGTGCGATGGTCCCCATCTCGTTGACCTGGGCTGGGCTGTACCGCCCCAGGCTCTTGATCCAGAGGAGGAAGCTGCCGGTGCTCTTGTGAATCCCGGCGTTCCAGAATAGCACGTCCACGAGGACAACGGTCCAGAATTGTGGGCTGAGGAAGATCTGCTTGAGGTGGCCGATCTTGAATTTCCCGCGCGTGACGTGGCCACTACGCTCGAGTCGGGCTTTGGCGATCTTGATGTCGTGGTCGTTGAGTATCCAGCGGTTTGGCTGTTCGACGGTACCTGGCAACAAGAAATAGCCGAGGATCCCAACAGGAATGGTGATGATGGCGCAGATGATGTACCTGCCATGTGGTACGAGTTTAGTATAATGCGATTGTGGGCACGAATAGTGATTACAAGAGGCAGAGGAAATCACATACATCCATCTCCAGCCAGACATCCCCTGGACTCCTTCCAGACGGTGCGATGCTCCGGCTGCGATGAGACCGGCCGTCAGGGTTCCGAGATTCAAACCCGTATAGAAGATGCCGCCTCGTCGGGCTATTTCGTGTCCTCGATACCAAGAGCCTAGGACGTCGGTTAGAATCCTTTGGACGACTAAGTCAATCACTCGGTGATATTGCTTACCGAATACATAATGCATTGCCGGGAAGAAAGCGGCCTGATACTATCGGTTAGCGAGACCCCGTGGACCAAAATCCATCTGGGGCAGGACATACCTCGAAGAAGCCCACCAAGAAGCGGTAGGCAGCCATCTCTCCGAACGAGTGTGCGCGATATTGCAGAAGGGTGAACAGTCCCCAAAGTACGTCCATAGCTGGAATAGTCCAGTACATAGGGACGTAAGTGAAGATAAACATGAACGGTACCATGCCTACAACAGCGCCAACAGTGTACATCGTCTGGAGTTCCACGAGCTCATTTCCTTTGAAGCCAAGCTCCTCCTTCATTCCTCCAACGTAGGCATTGTCTGTGAGAGTCAGATGCGGGCTCGCAATGGGTTCATAGGGAAAGCGTACTTAGGTTTGCCTGGTCTATACAATAGAGCTGATTAGCTTTCGGCACAATCGACATGGAAAGGATGTTGTCAAACCTATGTATTTCACCCAGTATGCAAGGACTGCATACGGCACCACTATCAGATCTAGCTTGATGATGAATTTGCGCTCCTCGGGCGTGTCATCTACCTCAATTGTTAGTATAACACTTGAAGCATATAATACAGCAACTCGATGTGCTTCTGAGAAAGAAACAAGGCGTGAAACGGAGTAGAGCACGAGAAATACTGACCATCGGAATACCATTGGATCTTCCACCATTTCTGCCGGGGAACCGTTTCTGTCGCCATGGTCGGACGCTCAATGTCAATATGGCTTTGACCTTGAAGAAACCGAATATCTCTGTGGCAGACCAGAGTCCCAAAATGAACTCGAAAGGTGCAGACTACTTTCAATCCATCATGCCATTTTTCCAGGGACAGCAAAAGTGATGTCCGACCCCCACGGGTTCCCTGCACGTCAAAATGTTCTCACCCGTCGATTGCGTGAGAGCGTGTCGGGGTTGTGCCATAACGCGGCCAGCCTCGAATTGGGCCTGGAATTGTGGGCAACAGTCCCGCTTCCGAGATGGGGTATCGCCGCAGGTGGGGAATATGCGCGAACCCGCCAGTACGGCTCCCCCCTACGAGACAGACACTCGTGAGGCTTGGCGAAAATGGTGAGCGACGTGCAGGACCGTGCCAGGGTTCTAATGGGAGATACGGGTGGGGCGAGTGGTCGGAAGGAGCGCGTTCGGCCTGGGCAGAACAGGACTCGGATGAGGGACGCTGCCTGGAATGGTTGTTCGGCAGAGGGATTTGACTTTCATTGATTGCCTGCTGGCTGTGACACGATAGTTTTTAATAGGTGGGCAATGGTGAGGGGACCAGATTCCGGAGAATCATCACTTGTATAAGTCATAGGGAATTGGAACGCAAGAGGAGATACCCATATGAGAGAGTTTATCACGTAGTGAATTATACACAGATCCGGAGAATTACTGCAAAGCATATGGCATAGCTTTTTTGCTGATAGCCATGCTACTCTACCCCTGAAATCATGAGTCCGGTTCAAGTTGATCTTGAGAGTTCACATGGTCATCTTGACCAGTTCCATACTGGCCACTCAGCATGACATCGCCCCATATCGTTCCGAGTTCATTATATCAATCTAATAAGGCTTCCGAACCTACTCTCCTATGAACGACCCGTCAAAATGACACTCCAGTTCCATTACTGTGACAGTCGGGACGACGGCGTAGACCACCCACAGCCCCAAGTCCCTTTGCTTTTAAGGCTTGAAAGTAATTGGAAGCGACCTTCTCTCCCTTCTTGTTTATCAGAATAGCACTAAGTCTGATTTGAACATTTCTGACCATGGGCAAGGCTTGGTCATTTTGCCATTTGAATGTTTCTCTCATGAAAAGATCAGCATGCTTTCTGATTTAGACAATCTGGTGCACATTTCTGGCCTTCGAGCGGTGAAGCCTAAGCGATACTTTACCACAAGCTCGACCTAGGCTTCTTATTTTAACAAGCCATGGATCCATGAGTTTCGTTTATGCAAATCGCAATGTAATGGTTGAGCCAAATCTTTTGTAGCGTAGCAGACTTGGTGCTAGAGTTTATTATCTTTATAGATGAGATCTGCTTCACTTCGTACACTTGAGAAATTCTGAGTGGACATCTCTTCTTAAGTCAACATATTTATTAAATGGAACTAGTGGTACACTACATAGTATGACGAAATGCTTTAACCTGCTTGGGAAGTTCCATTGACAGAACCTCCAAAGACAACGAAGCGCTTCCTCAAAAGTTTACAAACAAGGTACCCAGCGGGTAGGGGTCCGCCTGTAACCAAATTCAACAGAAGCACCAAGTACCTGGTTTTCTGGCCCCAACCTACAACCATCGAAAATATCATCGTTAACCCTACCAAGGACGCCAGTGGGTAGTATATCATACTCAACGACACAAGGGCAGAGGCAACTGTCCAAACTTTGTTCTCCATCACCTACTTCCGAATCATTTTCACGCGCTTTGCCTCGGAATGAGTGGTGGTGACTGCACCATCACCCGGCCTCCATTGAGGCGTGTTTTGATATAGGACATCAGTTCTCTTTCTGTGAGAGAGTTGACATCCTTATCGTTCTGTTCTTTGAACTCCTTGCGTATTGCGTCCGCTAAGCTCATGGTGGACTTGAAGTTGCCTGGGGCTGTGTATGCTAAGCCCTTTCTTGCAAGACGCAATTGAGCAGTTGCCCACATGATGGATATGCCAATAGTCCAGAGTATGAGCAAGCAGATAGTGATTTCAAGTTGGAGTACAGAAAATCCCCATTGGTATGTCTGCTGGTTGTTTTCCATGACTGGTTGGCAGATGGCCCTGTTGTTGGTGGTGAAGTATTCGTATTCATAAAATTCGTTTTCAAATTTAAAGCCGCTTAGTTCTTGACCGTCTTTGTAATACTTTGAGGGCTGGAACTGGCTGAACGGCACTTGCGTATCATCATCCATTTTGACCACGGCTTGGTTATTTGCGGAGTAACCAGTCATGGCGCTGGCAAGTGTAGGGAAGACCAGAACGAATATCATCGTGAGGATCATGAAGAACATAGTCGGCTTCGATCGAAGACCTCTAAACCTGGTAAAATCCCTGAAGGTGTGAAGGGTAGACCAGAGAGACGGGCCGTCTTGCATGAAGACCGTCCAGAAGGTCTGGAAGGTTATGGGGTCGGTCATCATGACGCTGTAAAGGTACTTTGAGAAGGCCCTCCATGAAATACAGGCAAGGAGTGTCTGCCCGGCACGGCCCACAACCTACTTCAGAGTCAGCAGCTGTCTTGTAGATTTTTTACATTTAAGTCACTCACAACGTCCCAAATAATATCTATGGCCTTGACCGCCGTGAACTTCAGCGATCCGAAACCAAGTACGACCTGGAAGAACCAGGTCGTTGCCCAAAGACTTATTGGTTCCAGTCTGAACGAGCCGTCGGGAGCACAGTGATTGCTGGAATCTTCGTAGCTCACTGACAAGAGAGGGATATAAATACACATATCCACCAACACAAGTGCCCAGATCAAGCAAAGAAACCAAAATAATGGAAGCGCTGCGGCGTGTCCCCAACTTGTTAAGTCCATTTCGCTTCGAAATTTGGTTATTGTCTCAGTCCAAAGCCTGGTCAGGCGATGCCACCTTGCACACGCCTTGGGTTGTGGTGATTCCGATCGCTGCTGCGGTGACGTTCTGATTGTTTTAAGCCGTGACTCTCGTGCAATTTGAGTCACCAGGTCAGATCGCCACACCAGGCAACTGGATGGATTTGAATGCCGCTAGCAAGAAAAGAAAAACATGCTCCAGGGGATATTTGCAGAATTTTGTGCTGAAGCTGTGGCAAGACAAGCCAATCTTGGAAAGATTGTGGACTTTTATACTACATTCGGGGAAGAAAGCCAGCTTGAGTAAAAGCACCAGTGTTTGGGGCCAAAATAATCCATTGGCGACACCAGAACAAAAGGATCGCCATTTTAGTAAAGGCTTGGGCAACAGCCTGCAGGAAACGCCCTGCTGTGTAACAATCGTATTGTCAAACTTGACTGTGTAGCCTTGACTTCACCTAGCAACTTATGTCGTTGATTGGTTGGCATCTGCATGACTTTTTCAAAATGGAACCTTTTCAGACTGCAGGCAGCCAGCGGGACACAAACAGGGCGAAGTCATACAGTTTTACATGCGCCACCCCTCGATTGCATCACAAATGTCTCAAGTGTGCCTGCCAGCAGTGCCACAGGAACAATATTAAGGTAAAGGGCACAGAAAATGCCCAATCTACCCATATCTTTCCCGATACGGCCCCGGCAGAGTCCCCAGCCTCCTCGGGGGCTGAACGGACTCCGCATATCACTCGAATAACCGAGGTTCAGTGATCCAAAAATGCACGACACATTTCTGTGATGCTGATACTTATGAAACCTTCCTGCTAGCCCCTGAGCTTCGATTGTCCACATCGTAGAGCTAGCGATCGTGACTTCAGCTGTGGATGTGCAGATATATCACTATCAACCCATTCAATAACTCAACGATAAGCAAGAATTGTGGTATCTTGGCATTATTTCAGGTGGCATGACCTAATTAGAGTATTTTCTAGGCTGCCGCACAGTTCCCCAGGAAGCACCCGACTCCGCATGAGAGGATCTCGACAGGATTTGAACACGGGAGGCAGGCGTAGGATATTCCCCAGCCAAAATGAATGAACTCAGGAAATTCAATTTTTATGTCAACCAGGACGGTTCGAGAGACCAAAGGGAAAGGCAAAGGAAGAGGGACACGCAATGCAATTGACATGTTGAACCAAGGAAACTCTATCCCGGGAAATTATCCTTGACGGGCCCCTTTTTGCTCATTTTCCACACTGTTGCGCGCAGTCGCTGCATGGCCTGCATGATGTGTGTGAAAGTTGGAAACCGAGTCGGGGTGAATTGGTAACGGGTCTCGACGTACAAGTTGATGTTTGATTCGGATCCCCTCACTTTATCATCGAACAGTAGACCAACATTGGGTTATGAGGAGTTCAAGGGTTTAACCCTGAGTTGCCGCTCACACACTGCGTGCACAGAGCACTACAGTAAACAGAGCCCTGTGGGTCGACGCGTGCAGAGCGCGACCTCAACATGTGCCATGCCAACGACAGCCATATGTGCCAACAAAATTCAGGCGACCCACGAGAGACGCGGCACAGTTCGTAATGCCAGGACCAAGACCGAATGTAACAAAGCGAAAGGCCCGCAATAGCGTCGGAGATTCCAAGACGAACGGTCCGGTCAAACTCCAGCGCACGACGCTGGATGCATTCTTTGCTCCGAGGCAGACGGTGCCTGGCCCTACGCCGGACGAGACTACCGTGGCGAAGGAGCCATCGACTAAGAGCTCACCAGAAAAGGGATCGACTGGCCGGCGCAATGTTGGACTCAGCGCCGAGCAGGAAAGGGTGTTGCGCATGGTTGTAGATGATGAGAGGAACATGTTTTTTACCGGCTCGGCAGGTTAGTAGCATTCTCACAAATTGACCTAGGATTCCGTTCATCCATTGTGGTGCTCACCGTCATGCAGGAACGGGCAAATCGTTGTTATTGAGGGCTATCATAGAGGCTCTCAGGAAGAAATATGCCAAGAAGGCAGAATGCCTGGCGATTTGTGCCAGTACCGGCATGGCTGCACAGAATATTGGGGGTTTGTATCCTGGATCTTGCCCATATATTTGTTATTTGATGCTGAAAAGGACTAAAGGAACAACTATACACGCATGGGGTGCTGTTACTCCAGGTGTCTTCGACGTGGAGAAGCAGATCAGCTATATCAAGACATGCAGGCCTGCCTATCGGCGATGGAAGACAGTCAAGGTTCTCGTCATAGACGAAGGTGTGTTCTAGCCATGCCTCTCACATTTCTGAGTCTCCTGGCTCTTATTGATGCACCCACACTCAGTGTCCATGGTCGACGGGCAGCTTTTCAACCTCCTAGCCGCCCTTGCAGCAATCTTGCGCAAGAGAACAGACAGACCATTCGGTGGTATTCAGGTAACTTCGTCATGGAATGCAAATTCTCGCAATGTGCACCTACTGACTGCCAAAAGATCGTTGTCACAGGTGACTTCTTCCAGCTCCCGCCAGTCACCCAGGGTGGAAAGGATGTGTTCTTTGCATTCCAAAGTGACGCATGGAAGGAAAGTATTGAACGCACCGTGATACTTACGCAAGTCTTTCGGCAAAAGGATAGTGGTAAGTCTGTAACTCAAAGAAGGGGAAATGAAGCGTTGCATTCGGCCCCAGATACTCACACACCGTGTTCGAACCACAGACTTTGTCAGCCTGCTCAACGAGCTCCGCCGCGGCGAGATCTCCCCAGTCGCGCAGAGAATCTTGGCCGGCCTGTCCAGGCCACTCTCACAAGACGATAGCATACTCCCCACCCAATTGTTCCCATTGCGCACCGAAGTCGACCGCGCCAACGCATCCCGCCTCGCAGCCCTCGGCGGGCCGGCGCACACATTTGTGGCGCGGGACTCTGGATCCGCAGAGCAGGGCAAGAAACAGAGGCTTCTCGAGAACATGATGGCGGTCAGGACGCTCGAGCTCAAGCGGGACGCGCAGGTGATGCTGGTCAAGAACGTCAGCGACACCCTCGTCAACGGCAGCGTTGGCAAGGTGCTCGACTTCTGCCCGCCGCCGGATGTCAACAACAAGAAGAAGTCCCAGGGCGGTGACGATGGTCATGAGTTGTTGCCGCTGGTTGAGTTCAGCACGTTCCGGGGCAAGGAGACGCTGCTTGTGTCTCGGGACGAGTTCCGGGCCGAGGACAGCGGGGGCAAGTTGCTTGCGAGGCGTGTCCAGGTATGACCAATCCTTGTATTAGTCGACTCGCTCTCTCTCTCATTCTCCCGGCATCGCTAATATTTGGTTTCCGTCTCATCTCTAGATCCCGCTCGTCCTGGCCTGGGCTGTTTCAATCCATAAGGCGCAGGGCCAGACGATCCAGCGCGTCAAGGTTGATCTAAGGAAGGTCTTTGAAAAAGGTAAGACACAGTGGCCGTTCTCCCGGTATATGAACATAATAGCTGATTCATCTTGTGTACAGGCCAAAGCTATGTGGCTTTGTCTCGAGCTGCCAGCATGGAAGGGCTCCAGGTAATCGGGTTTGATGCTAGGAGGGTGAAGGCACACCCTCAGGTCGTGGAGTGGAGTAAAAGCTTGGAGTCGATAGCATGAGCCCAACCCTGGTGGCTGATATGGTGTGGATCTGACAACAAGGCCGAGTTGCGATTCGATTGACATTGAATCAGTGTCATGTTGTTCCTGGAGCAGCGAAAAGAACCGGCACAAGGGTTAGGCATTGGGGGGGTTCATTAGTTGGGGGGGGTTGGCATGCTATGTCATCAGGGGTAGGGGAGTCATGAATTCACCAATAGCGTGTAACAGAAAATGCAGAGACACTGCTGCCTGGCCGTGTAAGGAGGGCGCCCGCAAGCCGAATGACTTATGCCTCGCCAGCTGGATCCAAACGGCCATCTGAGCCTCGATACTCTTTGTTTCGCTGACAAAATCATTCCACGCTGAGTCACTGAGAACGTGCAGGCCTCCAGGCAGGAACTTTTGCAGGGTTAGGCTGCAGCTCATTGGCTCTTTGTCCTGCCACCCAAACGACCACACATGGACTGCCTGCTGCCTTTGATCCTGTGCTGACGACATTTAAACTTGCCTGCAAACATTCAGACAAACTGTGTCACTTTAGGAACATCCTTTTCTTACCACCTGTACGAAAGTGGGCCCCTACAAGCCGTGGACCACAGCACTTTAAAGCCTCCGGAATTCATAGCTGCAGGCAGACACTCAACCTACCATCCTACCAACCCATCAACCACCATCTCAAGGGCACACCATCACATCTCGTTGCTCTTCTTGCACAACTACCCTGATCATCGTTGAGTACGGCTGGACACCATGGAAGCCACTCACACCCAGGAGTATCGCATCCGTGATCTGCCCACGCGATCCATCACCCTCTTCCCCACACGCGCCCAGGTCGTGCGGGACATCCGAAACGTCATCCTCAAGGTATGCAAACGCTGAGCTCTGCCATCAAACCCACCATCCTACCCAATTATTTTTGACCGCTGACTCTATTCATAGCCTGGATTGAACCAAATTTCCGTCATCGGATTGACTCCCACTGTCGATGAGCACTCCATCAAGGTCGAGGGCACTGGCTCCGCGGTCATCTCTGATATCTCCGTCGAGCTGCTCGAGAACTCAGAGATTTTCCAGGAGGTCTACCCTGATTCCGACAATGATGAGTCGGACGCATCAGATGATGAGACTGGTCAGGATGCTTCGACCAAGGATTCTGACGATGCTGCCCTCACCCCTGCCAAGACGGAACTGAAGGCGGTGCAGAAGAAGATCGTGGCTGTGCTCGACGATGTCAAGCGGGCAGACGAGGTGGTCTCGAGCGCAGAGAAGCGTTTGAGCCTCTTAGAAGAGTACGGAAAGAAATTTGAGCCCAAGTCTGGAACAGACGTCGGCGAGATCGTCGACGTCTACACCGAGCAGCGGGGCAAGACCTTCCAGGATCACATTGATGGAACGATCCGCCAGCGCGAGCTCCAAGCCGAGGTGTCCCGCCTTCGGAAGAAGGAGAACAAGCTCAAGTCGCAGGTCCAGAAGGAGGACAACAAGCGCACCAAGGCCGCTATCAAGAAGCAGGAGGCCAAGCGCAAGAAGGATCAGATTGCAACCGCCCGCCTGCAGAAGAAGGCAGCAGAGAAGGCGCGCATTCGCAGGGAGAAGCAGAAGTTCTGGCCACGCTCTTGCTACACTGTCCGCATCACCCTTGACGCTACTCACTACACACCTATCTCTTCTCGCCGGTCTTCGGTCTCCTCTGTGGCCGACCTCGTGAAGCCCGTCGTAGATGAGCCCACCGATCCTGCATCCCCAGACCCTGAGACCCCGTACCCAGCCTGCGACATCTCCATCTCCTACGTCACGTCTTCGGCATTCTGGTCTCCGTCCTACGACCTGCAGCTCAATACCACCGCCAGCACTGGCACTCTTTTCTTCGACGCGCAGCTGACCAACAACACCTCGGAGGCATGGAAGGACTGCAAGATCATTCTTTCTACCTCCCAGGCCGTCTTCTCTGGCCTGCAGGACGACATCCCGAAGCTCGTCCCGTGGCGCATCAAGCTGGCCGGAAGGTTTGGCGGCAGCACCCAGAGTGATATCACGAAGAGCATCCAGGAGGTGGAACAGCGGCGCAAGTACCAGAACGCGTCTGCCTCCACTTCCCAGGACAAGCAAGGTGCCAACCTGATCGGTCTCTCGGTGGGCCCTTTCATGAACCAGCAGGTGGGTCAAGCTTGGGCTCGCGCACCTACGCAGTATCTAGATTTGTCCCACCGAGAGATTATTGACCAACTTAAGCAGAACAACAACATGAACATGAGCATGGTACGCAGTTCCAATGACATGCGAGCGACAAATTCCTTATTTGGTGGCTCTCGACCTGCGGGTGCGCAGGCCCTTGGTGCCCCCGAGATGCAGCAGGCTCTGTATCAGCAACAAATGCAACAACAGGCGCCACAGGCGCAACAGGCGCAACATGCGCAGCTTTTCGCAATGCAGCAATTCCAACAGCGCCAGCCCGACCGCGCAAGCGGTGGCGGATTGTTTGGACAAGCCAGAGCCTCTGCCGACCCACCACCCCCGGCCGGCGCCGCACCTCCCCAATCATTCGGCAGCCTGGGTGCCTCTGCGCCTGTCGCCGAGGAGGCCACGCTCCACGAGCCGGAGCCCTCGCTCGACTTCCAGGAGTCCGCGATGGAGGAGACGGGCCTGACGACGACGTACGACCTCCCCGGGACCAAGACTCTCGCGCCCAGCACCAACGCGTCCAAGCAGCGCGTCGCCCGGATCCTTTTCAACAACGTCGCGTTCAGCCACACCGTCGTGGCCAAGTACCGCCCCGCCGCGTTCCTCAAGGCCAGGCTACGCAACGCGAGCAAGATGTCCCTGCTGAGGGGTCCCGTCGGCCTCACCCTCGACGGAACCTTCATGGGCCGCTCCTCGCTGCCGCGCTGCTCCTCCGGCGACTCGTTCACCATGAGTCTCGGTGTGGACCCGACCATACGGGTGTCCTACCCCAAGCCGGACGTCAAGCGCAGCTCGAGCGGCGTCTTCTCCAAGGAGAACAGCACCGCCTACAGGCGTTCCGTCGCCATCACCAACACCCGCGGCGCTGCCTCCTCCACCTCTGCTCCGTCCTCTTCCCAGACCGCCAAGCCCGTCCGCCTGGTGGTCCTCGACCAGGTCCCCGTTAGCGAGGACGACAAGCTGCGCGTCGAGATCGCGCACCCCAGCGGCCTGGTCGAGGGACGTGCCGGCGTCAGCACCGGCGTCCAGGAGGGCAGTGCCGGCAGCAGCAACGCCAAGGACTGGGGCAAGGCCACCGCCACGCTCAAGAAGGGCGGCGAGGTCAGCTGGGACGTCGAGCTCAACGCCGGCAGGGGCGTCAAGCTGGACCTCGAGTACGAGGTCTCGCTGCCTGCTGGGGACGTGGCCGTTCAGTCCTCTGATGCTTCTCGGTGGTAAATTGGATATGACTTTGTGTGTGAGGTGGGAGAAAGCGGCTGGTGGTTTGGAACTCTGCGCCCGTGGACGCTTAGGAAAACGAGTACTGTGGTAGCTAGGGGAGTGGTTGGAATGGGATTGATTGAGTAGCGGATTGGACGGACACAAAAAGAGATTGTCATGCATTGGCCGCTCAAGGCTTTGGGATATTGTTGTTTGACAACCAAGTATTTTGGACTTGGGTAGTTAGGTAGTTAGGCCAGTGGTACCTAAATGGTGAGACTATGAGCCATATGTGCGCGGTATTCCATCCCGTCCGTAGTGCCTACACCCTTATGCCCTCTGCGTATAAGTCCTATAGTGCCTGTAATAAAGGCTATTTACCCCCTTGGTTCTATTTTGTTGCTGTTGCATTGGGATTTTGGCTCTGTCACCGCAAAATTTAGGTAGGTGTCACATCTCGCATCTCCGATCGTCATGTGTTCGTAGAGGTCTTGTCGCCACAATGTCACGCGATTGTTGTCGTCGGGCGGTTCCGCCAGCACAAGGCAGAGAGTGAGGGTCAGATGCAAGTCGGGGGACGCCAGAGGAGTGTTTCCCCCATTCTGGAACGTCATGTTGAGAATTATTTGTATCGAGCGAGGACATTGTGTCCCTGTGTAGGGCCGTGCCGAGTGTTGTGGCAGCCTCCAAGCCATGCTTGTTTTATGCTGGTTTTCCCCCGATATCCGATTGATCCGAAATGCATCCCGCCAAAACTCCTCGACTCCTGCCTGTCCTTTGTATGCTCCGGTAAACGCCCGTGACTCCACAAAATTACGTTGCACTGCCTCACGGGCACATCAGTACGGCTGTGTGCCATCCGGCACGTGCGCCCTTTCTCATCGTCGAAAGTCTTCGAGACCAGGTTGTCAAGGTCGAAATCCAGGCTGCTGGCGGTTGCTTGAATGCTGGAATACGATCGATAGGCATTCGAGCGGGTAGAGCGACGACTGCAGAGGCGGAATGTCGTCCAAAAAGTTGAACCATGCGACAAATCTGATCAGTCATAATTTTGTCGCTCGGCCGGTTCTCCGCGTTTTTCTGGTCACAGACGCATAGTGGATTCCGACGGCCGCAGCCGACTGCCCGGGCCGGATTTGTGTGCTTGTGTGTGTGTGTGTGCAAGCTTCTAAGCCCTGCGCCTTTTCGACTTGGCTCCTGAAGCTTAATTTCTGCTGAAGCTTATATCCGTGAGTCTCCCGCAGGTGATGATCAAGCAGAGGAAGATTCCAAGGACGACCACGAAGACCTCAACCATGAACAGGGGAACGATAATCATCTTGAGGGATGGGCTGTTTGCTTGGTTTGTTCTGGTGAGGGTGTTGTTGGCGTGCTGGCTTGGTGGGCGGGTCCTCTTTGGTTGACTATGTTGCCGGTTTGAACTGGTTTTTTGGCGCAAAGAGGCTGCTGGGACGGAGTAGTTAGGCGCGGACGAGCTGTGAGAGTGTCTGTGGCTGCGATGCAGTTTATAAAAAGTCAAAAGGAGCGCCCACGACGGTACGTCACGATCTCGCGCTCTCCGTATTTAATCTCGGATGCTGCCCGGGGGGCCTCTCGGTGGGCACTCCGCATTGCCCTTGACCGCTCGCGCATTCTGGCCGACTCTGGCTTGCCTATTTACGATTCGCAGGGGGGGACGCTGTGTTGGAACGGGGGCAGGTGTCTCTCCGTGGGCTACAGAGAGAGGCGGATTAGGAGGTCTTGGAGGCTCCGTGGTCTCGTGGGAAAATGCCCCAATCTAAGCATGGTCCCTTGCAAAAACCCACCCTTCCCAAAGCAGGCCTCACCGTGTGAGGCAAGGCCCCCAATCGTCCTCCAGCCAGTTGCAGCAGCCTATTGGCGATTAATTTTACAGGATATCCATCGCCGGTGGATCGAGGCTACCGAGGAACCGCAGGTGGGGCCTCGCTACACGGGCACGACGGGTCCTGTGGCGCTCGAATTCCCGAGCCCCTGAGTCGTCAAATTCATAATCGGCAGCACATAATTACACTAGCCCTCGAAGCCACTTATATAAGCGAAGAGCTTCGCTCTGCCCATCCTCTCGTCTGTCGACCGCGAAGCGTATGGATTTTCTTGGATCGGAAGGGCATTGCGCGGGCGTGCCATCGCTTTACCCGACAACCGAAATACCGCATTTTAACGGAGCCGTTGCTCTCTTGATAGGGACGAGATTGGGGCGTTGGGGGCATAGTTCCGCGGTGGCACCCCTTTTTCCCACCATGGGAGACCCACCCAGAATCCCTGATTTGCAATTCGGATTCCAAGAATCAGAAAGTGCAAGCTCCGATGGGATGTGCGCGAAAAACCCGCCACCCACTCACCCGTCGAGGGGCCGAATCTGGGCGAGCGCGAGGTTTGGGGTCCGGTTTTGGCAGCTGTGATTGAGCAAAAGATTCCGCGGCTCGACTCGGGCCTCCAAAAAATTACTCGGGTAGAGAATAACCTTTTCTCGTACCGATGGGACTATTCCACTCCAAGAACAATTGGAATCCTTGGCAACCCCAACGACCTTGGTCACAACAGCAGTGTCACTGCACAATCCCGGAAATCATCCCGTACCTTGACAGAGGTCCTCGCCTCGCATAAAAATGAAGCTTCAACAGCTCAAACCGCAGCTACCCTGGTTCACTGCTACACCAGCGCGCAGCTTGTCTTATCTCCTACACAGTGTAACATGGCCAGCCTTCAGGGGGTCTCGGGTAGATCCCCTGGGTAGCCAGGGTCCTGAGTTAAAACGTTATCAGAACTCCGGCCTAGGAGGCAATCGGCCTAGCTAAAGCCTAGGGTGGTGACTATGCAGGCCCTCTAAGGGGCCACGCTCTCTCTCACTTGCAGGGTTCCACTTAAGGGGATATGGGGGCACAACATGGCCAGCGGCCTCCTTTGTATGCTGACCCACTCCGACAAGGTCCGGGGGTTTAGAGGCTCAAATATTCTCTACCTAGCACGTTACCTGAGATTGCTGACCGGACTTCAGGTTTCCCGTGCCCCTACGAGCGGCTTGTTAATATAACCCATGTCTCACTTGATCACTACCTTACCAATACGTTCTGATCTCTAATCAGGTAGAAGCAGATGGGCATGAATCCGACTAAAGGACAATCAGAACAGATAAAGGAGGACTGCTGTCTGAAATGAGTTTTCCATAAGTTATGGTCCGGACGTGTCTGGCCGCGCACTCACAGTCCCATCCCAATTTGAGCATTCCAGAAGCTCAACGAAGACATTGCGAACCCCGTATGTGGAGAGCGGGAAAAGGCGAGCAAAGAACCCGGGCTCTCGTTGACCATATGACCCAGCTCACACTGTCATCGAGTTTTGCCCATGTCTGCCCTCGAGGTTGCACTTTGTTGCTTCATACAGAATACCAGCCAGGTGCAAGAATTTCGTCTTGCCAGGTAGGGTTACCAATACTGCAAGACAGTCCACTCCGGACCTCGATGAATATGTCCTACGGATCCCATATAAACAGCATGAACTGTTGTTATGTGCCTGCATTGCAATCCGTAATCCACATCGCTTATTATTATGCCACTCTGTGTTATTCAAGGGTGGCATGTTGGGAGGTTGATATTCAACTTGCAACCTGTTTAGTTGTTATACAAGTTTCCAGTTGCCAGGATTGGGTTCAACGCTCACAGCCTTTGTTGATGCCATGCTCTCAAGATGTCTAGGAGACACGAGTGCAGGAGGCCTGAGAAACCATCAACTCACCCCATTATGATTTCCAAGGCACCCTTCTCCATCATCGCAAATTGTGTTCCAGTTCCAATTAACAAATCGCAGATCTCATGCCAAGTAGATTAACGATTGTCGCTCAGAATAATTGTGGGTGCTTGCTATAAGGAGTCCCAGTTGTTCTTGTCTTGATTCTCCACTCAATATCAGCCTTACTGTTGCTTATCGGAATCTTCCAGTGTGGTGACGCTTATTGAAGGCTCAGTGTGATTGACACTGATTGTCCGCCTGCATTTCTGTAAGCCAGACCATACACGCCACAGAGAGACTACGTGCTGTGTTTAACGGGCAGTATTGAGGCAGCCGAGTGTGGAGGGGATAGTCATGAAGGCCCACTTATCATCAGCTCACACATCCTGCATTGCTTACTATTCGAAGGGATGATAAGCCAAGCCAAATGAACATAGTATGGCCGGACATCGGCTCCGTCCTGCGACCGGCAGCGGTGGGCTGGGACGGAGAAGTGGGGCCGCCGCACCTCCGACGTTTGTCGGGATGCCCAGACACAACGGCCAGCCTAGCTGGATGCTCCCAGCTCTGCCTGCGTTAGCGCAGCCAAATCAAGTTTTCTGATACACACGTTGGAGCTGTCATCCTGGACACCCGTTCCCCCCAAATCCAATAGAGTGGTGTGCGTCGGGTCCAGGCGTTCACATGCACCATCTCTCTTAGCCTTGGGGGCGACCGCGCTGCCGGTGACGTCGTGGGTGACGTTGTGGCTCGTCACGCCACACATGCCCACCAGTGCCACCCTCCTGCCTGAATAGTCGCCTTCTCGAGTGCTAGCAGATGGGAAGGTGTGGCTGACGACATCGAGCGCTTGTACTTGGGAGAAAACAAAAACACTGGCATATGCACAATTCGTAGTCTCGTAATGCGCCTGCTCTCTGATATCTACAGAATCCTCATCTCAAATCTATCCCTACGACGAACCTAGAACACCATCCGGGTGTATCAGATACGTACAATATCCACAACCATGTCGCGCACACTGCTGTTGTGCCACATACATGGCTTCAAGGTGAGCTAAGATTGAGGTGAGGTCTGAATTATCAAACCACAGTAATGCTAACTTCGCACCACCAGGGCAACGACGACAGCTTCGGCAGTTTCCCAGAGGTGTGTAGGTCCTTTCTCAACAAGGCATTCCATACATTAATTGACCAAAACTGTTTAGGATTTTCAAAAGCTCCTGAGCAGTCAGCTCTCCGACCATAATGTCGAGTCTGTCATCTACCCAAAGTATGCGACCAAGGGAGAGCTCACCGAAGCCAGTGTCAACTTCCTCGAATGGTAGGACTAATCTCGCCGCAATCCATCCACAGATTTGCCATAACTGACACCACGACAGGCTCAAGGAACGAGTGATGGATGTTAGGAAGGCCAAGCTTGAGAAGCCCTGGCCGCCCAACGACAAGAGCGTCGGCGTCGTACTCATTGCCCACTCCATGGGCGGCTTCGTGGCCAGCGAGGCACTTTTCCATATCCTCGACGAGCGCGCCAACAGCAGTGATCCGACGGCCCCCCTGTTCCCCATGATCCAGGGAGTACTCGCCTTCGACACGCCATACAACGGCCTCGCGCGCTCCATGTTCGTCTACGGCGGCTTCTCCAACTACCAGAAAGTCAGCTCGGTCTTCAACGTCATGACGGCGCTATCCGCGGCCCCCGCAAGCATCAGCATGGCCCTCAAGCGCGGCGTGAGCTCTGTACCGGGGTCAAGCAGGGCCACCAACCCGGCCGCCTGGAAGACGTGGCAGCTCGTCGCGGTGCGGACGGGGACGGTCGGCGCCATCGCGGCCGGCGGGGTGGCCGCTTATGTCCACCGCCAGAAGATCATAGACGGCGTTCAGAATATGAGGGGCCTGAAGAAACAGGACATTGTCGAGGGGTACCAGCAGGGCGTGGACCGCCTCGGTCAAGGCCTCGCTTATGTCAACCGCGGCAACGTCGGGCAGTCTTTTGCTTACCTGAGTGACCACTTCACGTTTGTCGGCGTCCTCATGAAACAGCAGGAGCTGAGCAGGAGGCTCGAGCGACTTGCAAACTTGAAGGGCATCGGTATCCACGACATTTACTGCTCGATGGGAGAGAATGGGTACTGGAGCGGCGGCTACTTCGTGCCGGAGCGGACCTTCTGCGCCGTCCCGGCTGACGACCAGCCTGCCAGCAATTTGTTCTCCAGGCATGTCGTCAACAACGCGGAGGACGAGATCCAGGCGCACATGTCGTTATTTCACCGCGACAAGAATGAGGATTACCAACTCATGATCGAAAAGGCGAGCAAGCTGGTGATCACATGGTTCAACGACGACTCTGAGATTGTCGACAACCCTGAAATCACAAAACCTGGACCAGCAGACTCGGCCGAGAACGCCATCAAAGCCACGGACGAGGGAGTCGAAGTCGAGGGAGAAACGGCCACGACAGAGAATGTCGACACCCAAGCCTCAGAAGATACCGATGGGATCCCAGACGAATCGCCCCTCGACATCGCCGCGGCCGCCTCCCTGGTACCCCTGCCAGATGACGCCGAGGACACTACGGGCGAGGCCGTGCCCGAGGTCAAGGACAAGCAGACGTACTACAGGTACCTGATGGGCATCGCCCAGTCGACCGGCACGGGGATCTCCCAGGCCAGCTCCGGGGTCAAGGGATATATCCCCACGAAGCTGCCGGCGATTCCGAAGCCGAGCATCCCCACCATGCCCAGCGTGAGTCTGCCTAGTGTCAGCGTTCCTGGTGCTGGGTTCTTCTCCAAGAAGGAGAAGTCGAGTGCCTCGGAGGATACCGTCGGGACAACGGCGGTTGAGCAGCCGGCGGAGAGCACTGAGAAGACTGAGGAGTCCAAGACTGAGGATTCAAAGACTGGGGAGCCCGAGACTGGGAAGTCCAAGGCTGCGCAAGATACTGGAGTGCGGCAAGAGGAGACACAGGAGAAGACTGATACTGCATGAATTATGACTTAATATGGGTTTGCTTCGGTTTTCCGCGATGCTTCAACTCGCAGCCTGGATTCTTTGACTTCTACCTCTTCCTAGGAACTATTCTCCCTAATAGCACTTTGCCTTCAATTCAAGCATCCTATTTCTTTCCCCATGAGCTGAATCGAGCTCTGGTTTTGCCTAAGGTAGCCTTTTGGAAAGCTAGCATGCGTTGGAATTACGATAAACTCTGAATTGGCTTGGTCTCAATAAACTCAATGATGACATTTTAATAGTCTACGGACCAAGGCTAATACGAGTTCAAACAATGGCACGGAATATAGAAAGTTAACTAAGAGCATAAGGCGGTCTGTCAATGACATAATATTTTGTCCAATTGAAAAGATGTAAGCCGAGCTGGTAAACTCAGCCACAAGGCGCATGTGCGGTTTGGAATCATCTCGCCCACAAGGGAAACCACACGACTAATGAAGCCGACGTTCAGCCTCACCATCAGATGATGAACACGTGCCCGTCGAGGCTGACATCCGGTAGTACACATCGTATCGCGCTGAGCTGAGACTATACACGGCGGCGGGTACAGATATTCGTATTGGTCAACAGCAGTCGGCCCTTCACTTCGACGCCGTGATTTTCCACCCTGTACTGCGTAAGATAATTCCATGCTCATCTTGAGTCTGACATGAGAGAAGACATTTCCTTTTGCGAACATCAAGCCCAACTTGCCGAGTTACCCGTCTTCCTAGACTCTAAAATATAAATACAGCGCCGCCTCATTCTCCTTACACTTGTCGACTCAACTACCATCGACGAAACATCCAGCACATCTTGAGCCATAATTTACACCTCACTCGCTATTTCCGAGAAACCAGTCCGAATCAACAACAATGAAGTACTTCCACGCCGTCTCTATCCTCTCCGCCCTCGCCGGGCTCACCTCCGCCGCCCCGGCGGCCGAGCCCCGCCAGTTCAAGGCGGTCATCACCTTCACCGGCGCCGCGGCCTCCTACACCCTGAACGTCCCCACGGATGCCACCCTGTTCCAGACAAGTAAGTAACTATAGAAGGAACCATAAACTTTAGACCTTCTTCACCTTGGATTCATTTCTTTCCCCTTGAGAAACCCCTGTGATCTGACCTGGGCCCATCCGTGGGAAGCAGACAACAACCTCGCCATCGACACCATCAGCTCCCAGGGCGGTGCGACCTGCACGTTCTTTGGTGTGGATGGGGCCAGCGTCACCATTGTCGGCGCCCACAGTGCTACTGTCGCGCCGCCGCAGGCTATCTCGAGCGGCAGCTGCCTTGCACTCTAGAAGATGACCGGTTCGAATGGTGTTCATGCACGGGAGCGGTATGAAAATGTGGGCTTGTTGATATCTCAGATACTACGAATCGCATAAGACCCATTAATTTGCGCCGAGGGGTATTCACTATCCCGAAGCTGGTCACTCTGATCAAGTTGTCCCTTCTGCTCAACTCATGCTCAATATGAATTTCCTTCTTTTCCCTTCCTCCTCTGCTGCAAGCACTTTCGGTGGATTTCAAGGTTGATCATTTATTTTCAAGACAAGCACAGGCATGGACTTCGGGTGTGATCTTTCTTATGAACATTCTTGAATCTCCATGCCTGCCAATGGATAACTCCTCCGTCATCTGTTTGCATTGTACATAAAGCCGTATGTGAACTGAGTGAGAAGCGCTCACATTGTGCTAGTTGTTAGATCCCCTGCCTGTAAGTGTAGAGATAGACCGCCATACAAGCCCTCTGAGTAAGGTAAACTTTAGCTGCGCCGAAAGGGCAAAGAGACTCTGGATATTAGTGATTTTGCAATGACAATCCGTCCTCCTGGTCTGATTGGTGCCGCCTCGGGCCCATCTGGGCGAACCAAGGGTGAGCCAGAGCCTCTCTTGCGGTGGTCCTCCTCGCCGGGTCCAGATTCGTCATCTTCCCAACGAGGTCCCTGAACGTCTCATCCACAAACATCCACCCCGCGAAAGGCCTCCGAGGCTCCTGTTCCCCAAAGCTCTCCGCAAGGTCAGCAAAGCGGTCGAGCCACGGACCGTCGCCGTCCCCGCAAACGTGCCGTGCCAGGCCCTGAAGGCTCTCGGTGTCTGTGCCAAAGATGGATATGTGTCTGCGAAGAATATGCCACCAGGCGTCGTCTCCGTTCACTTTGCTCGTCGGTGAGCCCGCTGTAGAATACCATTCTGTTGACCATCACGTAGATGGCCACTACGCCGAAGGAGAATACGTCGGACGGCTGTTCCTGGATGGCACCCGTCCAGGCCTCAGGGCTTCGCCAGAGCTTGTTGCCTAACGCAGCACCTTCGATCGCCATGTCGGGTTCCAACTCTACCGCGTCTTCCAGATCCGAGAGCTTAATGTCCTTGATCACCATAGCTTTCCCACCAGGTTGCTTCTCGTAGTCGATTAGTATATTGTTCGGCTTAATATCTGCCAGTATATCAACACTTCTGTCATCTTTTGGAAGGTATCGGGCCGAAAAATTGATACTAGAGCATAGGTGCTCACCTGTGTGGAAGATTCCGCGGTCATGTAGTGCAGCGAGGCCAGTGAGTGCGCTCCTAAGGATGTGTCTCCTCTGCTCTTCCGAGAGCGGCTTCTGGCTAAGTTGGAGAAGGTCACCGGTCATAAAGGGGTAGACGTATAATCTGAGGCTTGGGATTATATCGACCATAGTGCGCAGGTTTGGACATCCTGCCAGCCTAGCCTGCAGCTTCTGTGGATACTCGAAATCGCCCTCGTAGCTCCCAATGGCGTATTTGATGATGAAGTCGCTTCCCTCACAACTTGGCAGAAAATTGTGTTCTTAGCTCAGTGTTCGCCTTGCCTACTTTGGGATTTGGTCCGCCAAGGGGTTCGTACCTGGCGCGGTACACACATCGCAGAGCATCTCGTCGGTCGACAAGTAATTCCTTCACATCGTACGTCCGCCCCGAGCCTCCGAGAAGAGCTGTCCCAACTGCACAAGGCTCCGGCGGGGGTGGCTTAGGGCACGATGACACGGTGCGAAAAGAGTGGCCGGAATACGAGGCGGGGATGATGTGAGGCCGGGCAACTGACGGCGAGGATATAAATCGCATGCGTGGACAAGTTGCCGCCAGCTGCCTCCAGAGGCCGAGATACGTGTTGAGACAGACATCGACAAGCATGGCGAGATCGTTCAGATTGTGCGAGGTTTCACGGAATCGAAGAGAGAAAACGAGGCTAGGCACGACGTCGGGACGAGCCAACACATGGTGCTTCGCCTTGCGCTTTCGACCGGGCTGCGCCCTATACAGTGGGGACAGACAGTTCATGATACAGGCAAAACACGCCCACACAGACAAGTCAAGAGAGAGCTAGTTACTCATTTTTGGCCGAGATATTCATCTGTCATTGGACAGCTTCAACTACTACCCTCCCATTCCTGAAGATCCCCAGGAAGAATAAAATATTTAAAAAGACGGTCATTCATCAATTTACCGCTACCTCTCAGTTGTGCTTCGTTAAACGCCCTATTACCCCGCCAGTACCTGACCAGCCGGTATATGCCAACAAGAATTACACAACCAACCGCCCAAACCAGCAAAACCATCCACCAACCCTCTGCTCTTCCCTTCCCCCATCTCCTTCCATGCAACAAATTGCGACACAGTGAGAGGAAGAAAGAGAAAGCCAATGATCGCACCCATGTACGAAACAACAACAACTAAGTAACAAGAAGAAGAAAAAGCACAAAATGATGCGCTATGCCCTCCTCGTCACAACCACCGCCCAGTACAAAAGAGAAAACAGGGGACATTAGCCAGTTTATATCTTCCGTCGTAAAAAAATCCCCATCAGCCCCTCTTCGACTCGGCCCTCTCCCTCAGCTTGTTCTTGCCCTTACTCAACAGACCCTTACCCATCTTACCGGCGCTCTGCAGCAGCTCCTTGCCCTTAGCCCCGGCCTGCCCGGAGTGCATGACCAGGTTGCCCATGTTGAGGCTGGTGCTGGGCGTGCGGCCGACGCCCCCACCCCCTCCGTCCTCGCCGGCCCCTTCGACCCCGGGCGCCGGCGCGTTGAGCGGGATCCGCACCGCGCCGCCCTTGGTGCCCCACAGCTCCGCGTCGTCTCCGGACAGCGCGTAGTTGTACGACGCCATGGCGTTCTCGTGCGCCGGCTGCGTCGCCATCTCCGCCAGCCACGACGCGAGGCCCGTCTCCAGCACGGCCAGGTGCTCGCGCGTCTCCTGCATCTTCTGCACCCGGTCGGACGACGACGGGAGCTGCAGGACCTGCTTGAGCGACATCATGTTGTACGCAGTCTGGCTCTGGCGCTTGGTATCGTCGATCCCGCCGCCGGGGCCCGCCTGCGTGGGCGACGGGCTGCGAGGCAGCGGCACGCCCTCGGGGGGTTCATGCGATGTGGTGCGCTGCAGTTCTTCATCGTCTGCCATCGCGATCGGCTCCATCGGGGATAGGGGGGACATTGGTGACTGAACCAGCATCTTGTCCTCGGAGGGGTAGAGGTGTTTGCTCGCGCCCTCGTCAGGTGGCGGGGAGAAGGTGTCATGGCCTGGAGAAAGCGTGCTTACTGCTGATGCGACTTGAGGGGATATGTCGCTGTCGAAGTTCACCGTCGGCAGGGATAGAAGAGGTGAGCCGCGGCCATCGCTGCCAGGGCTCGTGGGGTCCTCGTGTCGAGCTGCAGCAATCGGGCTTGTCAAGCTCTCTGGAGACTCGGTGGCTGGCTGTTTCGTTGGCGAGGTTTGTGCAGAGCTGCCGCCGCCGGGAGTAGAGCCTGCCTCCCATGAGAAACGCTCTCGCCTCAGCCCTGGCGCGACAGCCTCTGGCTCGACGGCTGGGATGGCTGGCGGAGCAGCATCCGTCGCCACAGGTTCGAAGGCCGCTTGCGCGGGAGGTCTAGGCGTGTCATCTGCAGCCTCGTCCTTAGTTGATGACGCAGACTCGACTTGGCGCAGACCACTTTGGTTCAGAGGAATCTCGATCTCAGGTGGCTTGTCCTCGCCTGACCAATAGTCACCGTAGACATCATTCAGGTACGCGCTCTCGCGAGCTGCACTTTCGTCTCGAGGTGGTTCGATGTGCCCATCGGACGGACGGACCGGGCTAAGGCTCCGCATGATCTCGTCGCGAAGGACATCGCTCTCCTTAAGTGGCGATGCGTTGTCTGCAGTGCTCACCGTGTCAACTCTCGTTATTGGGTTGCTCGGTTGCGTCGTCGGGTGTTCCTCCACGAAGGAGCCTTTACGGGGCTGCAATGGGGCGATCGGGGTCATGTCTCGGCGGGGCCCGGCCTTGTCCTGGGTTTCTTGCTCCGAGAGGGAATCCTGCGTGGGGTCGTCTCGCGCCTGCGGCCGCTCTGCTGTAGCTTTGAGATAGTTGTGATTAGCGGGCGACGCACGTCCGGACCTGTTGGAGTGTTGATCGTCGTGGGCGCTGAATGCACTTGCACTGCCTGGAGATGGTGTACGCAGAGGCGCTGGTTTGAGGTGGGCGTCTTCTGGGCTCTCACTGATGGAAGGTACATCGCCTGGGGCGGCTATGTTGCTGCCAGGAGTGGCCATGTCTCCTGGTGTGGTGGCCGTCTCACTGACCCAGGCTCCAGGAAAGGAGGGGCGGGACGGCTTTGGCTTGTTGCTAGATTGTCCGTCGTCTACTGTGCGTGGCGCATTCGCGGTATCGTGTCCCGTACGCGTTGGCGACGTGTCGGTGGGGGGTTCTGACGATTTGGGTGAATCGCTCGTAAAGCCCATACCTCCAGAGAAGAAATCACCACCAAAACCACTCAGCCTCGAGAGAAGTGGCAGCTTGGGGCTCGTAGAATAACGCTTCACCGGTTCGGCTGGGGTTTCCGTAGCGTTGGTTGCCTGGGGGTGGTGCAGCGTCGGCGGCTGGGGATGGGACGGGATCGAAGGCTCGGGCACATTTGCATTCCTAGATTCGGCCTGGGTTTGGTTCTGGTTCTGGTTCTGGCGCCATACCTCTGGGTTCGGTGGAGCTGGAGCTGCTGGGTTGATCATCAGCCCATCAAATCCATACTCGCTCTTTCTCTCTGCGACCGTGTCCAGGGGTCGCAAGCTGCGGTTGGCATCTCCTTCATCGTTCCTGCCGAAACTCGGGCGCCGTCGGGCATTTGTCGCGTCACCGCCGTCTTCACTACTTCGACCCCCAATACTGTCCAGGCTTGGCCTCCCCGCCGACTCCATTGACCTACGTTCTTTCTCCTTCTCCTCCTCCATTCGCTTGTAGATGTCGGATGGCCGGATGAACTTCGGGGGTCCGGTCGCAGAGGCAGGCGACCTCGCCGCGTTCGCTGGGGACTCGGGTCTCGAGCTCGTCCGGGGAGGTCGCGCGTCGGCATTCGACAGGTCGGGTCTGTCCTGGCTCGTCATGCTGCTCTTTCGGGGCGGGAATGGCGAAGCCGCGGCACCCATCGCGCCGGGCGGCCCCGCGACCTGGGGCGGCGGCTGCGTCGACGTCTTGGCCGGTGTCTGGATGTGCAGAGCTGGCGGCCCGCTCGCGCTCCTGTTTCCGGCCGCCTGTTTCTCTAGGGCTATGCGCTCGCTCGGTCTCAGGCTGGGCGACGAGCCAGCGGATCCTGAGCCGGGTGTCGGTGGCCCGCTGTTGGAGATCGCGCGCAGTCCGGCCGTCAACCTGCCGGGCCTCTGAGCCTGCGGGGGCTGGTTGAAATAATCTTGGCGCCCACCTGCGCTGCCGGTGTCGGGGGCATCGTCGTCGTTGAACTCGTCGTCGTCTCCCCAGTCGTCACCATCGTAATTCTGCGTCTTGGCCTCGACCCATTTCCTCGTCTTCTGCCGGTTGACGTTGACCTTGTACTGGCTTTGCTGGCCGTAAGGCGTGTTTGGGGTTCTGCACGATGACGCGGGACATTAGACTTCGGCGCTTGGAAAGACGCATGGAGGGAGCGAAACACCGGCCGGGTCGCATCTGCATCTAGTGAACTTACGCTGGCGAGCGGGTGTCCATCGTGGACAGCTTGGGATTCTTTTGCGCGAGCCGTACGTCGCTGCTGGCTGGCTGCTGGCAGAATTACCGGTCTCTCCGCAGGGTGTGGGCCGAGTCGCGGACGTAGTGTCACCAATGTGGCATTTCGTGGGCGCCCTTGCCTCCAATATCGCGGCCACGTGTGGTGGAGAAGTCGAGGGAGTTGCTCGGATCGATGGCGCTGGCCGCAAGAGGCAGTGAGGCGAACAAGAAGAACGGGACGTCGGCGCAGTGGCGGGAGGGAAGTCGATCGCGAGGAAGCAGACCACCAGTGACGAGGAGTGACGAGTCGTGGAGCCAAGTCGGGCGGGTAATATGTGAGCAGGGGGGATATAAATAAAGCCAAGCGGATGGGTTTGTTTCCTCGCGGGATGGAAGCTCCACGAAACGGAACCTCGGGCTCAAGCCGGTTGGCTGTCTTCTTTTTGAGTTGACGAGAACGCCGGGCAGAGCAGAGGATGCAGAGCAGACGACAGGAGGAGTTGTGTGTGCGGGATTGCTGCAGGTGGATACTGTATACGGGCCAGCAGCGAGCAAGACGAGAAAAGGGCAAACCTTCCAAGGTCAGTTAGGATTCGGGTCTGCTTGGAATTGGGCAATCTGGCTGATGAGCAGCGGCTGCAATGTCCCGTCCCACCCTCGTCCTCCTCGGTCCTCTGGTGCCGGCCAAGCCACAGCTCGCAGAGTTGCATTAACTCGTTCTTCTGACTGCCGGGAGGCCCCCCCTTTACCCTTTATCACCTTACCTTACGCAGACGGTATGACGACCCCACATTGGCGCACCCATCCGGGGCATTCAAGCAGTTCAAGACGACATCATGCCGGTGGCGATCAATGGCGATTCCAATATCACATCGCCCACACCAGTTTAGCCTTTAATGAAAACACACACTCAAGTACAAGCATCTGCAATAGCCAGGGCTGTTTGCCCAGAGCTGTCAAGGACGCCACGCCACCTGCAGCCCGACTGCCCGGGCCCCATCGTCTGCATAGAGATGGGATGACGTCCTATCCCTTAGCATGTCTCGAACTACCTACTTACCCCTGGTGAGGAAAAAAAAAAAAGAGTTGACGTCGTCCCGGAAAAAGCACTGTCCTCGAGCAAGGCTGGGCGGGTTGTCTAGGTCTGAGCACACGTCTAGTTCCACCTGCCACGGGCACTCAGACAGGGCTGCTAGTGACGGACGGCGATCGTTCATGTCATCCAGTATCCATCTATACCTGTGCAGCGTCCAATTGTGATGTTACGCTACAACAAACTTCAGTGTCACAGCATCAGCCGAGGCTTGAGATATATGATTCCCTTCCTTTCCGCCTCCCACCAATATGCACAGCACCTCACCTGCTCGCGTGCAACGGTGGCTTGGCACAGACAAGTGCAACCCTTCTTTATACGAGGTTTATACGGGGGTTGCATGGCCCCAGCTTCTGACAGCCGATCGGACCGAACATGGAGGGACAGACACATTGCTGGCGTGTAGACTGCCGGGATTCCCACGTTCGTCCTACAGCACCGCCTGGAGCCCAGGAAACGGTACGGCTCGCCCGGCTTCTTGTAGCAGCTTGCTTGTTTCTGGAGTCCCGCCGGGCCGCCGGCCTCCGTCCGCTCAGTTGGGTGGTGTTTGTGTTTGGGATATATTCTGACAGATGCAACTCATCAGTGTCAATCATACCCGAACTGCAGCCGTCTGTGCATGTCGACCATGCTCTCGGGACAGCAAGCGATGTTTCAGATCCCGGGAGATGTCACCTCGATATTGGGTATTCTTATATGTGTTTATATATCCTAAGTTTTTGTGACCCCCTCCAACGCCAAACAGGCTCAATGAGCCAGAATCTTCCTAGTCTATGCTATAGGCCTCATCTAGATATTGTACAACCAGGCTCCGGATATATGCAAAATGAGCTGACATGAGAGGGGAGGGGGAGGTGGATAAGTAGGTAGGTAGATAGGTAGGCGCATTTGACCTTGACAAACCCAAAGAGAGAGGAGCCTGGGGATGAAGAAGAAACTGAGTAGCGAGTCCAACCCGGCGGTGGCGAGAGCGGGGATAGTTCTCATGGAACATCCATCATGCCTTCGTAGATCTTACATCGTCCCCCTCCTTTAATCTGGCCACGATCCTTCCCATCTCTGTGGTGTAGGTTGTGCGCAGTGTCTGTCTTTGTGTGACGTGATATGATGTATGTGTGTATGTCTTGCGCGGTGTGGTCATGATGGGGTCTCCAGGAACCGCAGGATGACCTCGTACATGCCGAACATGATGGCAGCACTCGGCACCGTCCGCATGAGGTGCGGCGTCAGCCCGCCGTACAGGCCAACCAGGCCCTCCTCTATCCACACGCGCCTGAAGCACTGGACCAGGCCTGTGTATTTCGGCTTCCCGCCCGCCGTTGGAGCCTGTCGTAATCGTGTTCTCGCAACCTGTTCGTCATGTCAGCATTTTTACACCACATCCTCCCTCGGCTACTGGATAAGAGGAGCATCACGAACCTCATGCGGATAGGACAGCACGGCCGCGAACAGCTTTGCGCCGCCGGCCGCGCCGGCCTTGCCCGTATAGTCCACAAAGTGGTCCCACCAGTTCCACTCGCGCCCGCTGGCCACGAGCTTCTCCTCGCGGTGCCTCAGCGACTTCTTGAGCCGCTCGTACAGCACCCACTGCAGCGTCGACTCGGTGACACCCAGGTAGCTCGCGCTCAGGCCCTTGAAGAACCCCCGCGGGCCCTCGGTGCGGAAGACCTGCCGTATGCAGTCCAAGCTGTTCCTGTACTGCCGCTTGGCCACGCCGCCCGTCTGCTCCGCGACGTTCTTGTCCAGCTGCAGCCGCGTCTTGATGAGCCAGATCGGGTTCGTCGCCGTCCCCGTCGCCACGCCCGCCACGACAGCCGCGCTCAGGTGCACCCACGACGCCTCCTGCCCGTGGTTGAGGTATTCCGAAATCAGCCGCTTGCCGTTGCCGTACACGTAGAAGTTGATCGACCGAGCCGGGATGACGCCTACGAGGTTCGGCCCCAGGCCCTTGAAGAGCGCGCGCCAGCCTTCTTGCTTCGGTACCGAGGAGAGGATCTGGATCGTTTCTGTGAGGTGGTACATACCCGCGCGCACTGGGTTCATGTTCGCGTGGGCTTGCCGCGCGGCGCGGAGCTGGGCTTGGTAGAAGTCTGACTGGAGGCGGGTTTTGAGGACGTCGAGGGGCGCGGTAAGGGCGGCGGCTGTCATTCCACCAACACTGTAGATCGAAGACTGTGGTCAGTACGGACTCGGCTCTCGAAACCCTCGGGGTTCATTTAGCGGGCTCGAGGTCGGCTTGGGGCTTCTCTTACGCTCCGGCTACCATGTGGTGCCATGATTTTGCAAACGGTAAAGCCTTTACAGGCTGGCTCGAACCGATTGGACGCGCCTCTGGTATCACCTCACCGATTTCTCTCGACTGGATAAGCGTCGAGAGACGTTCTGGCGTCCGCTGCTCGCGTCGGCTATCGTGCCTGTCCGAGGCCATCGTGTAAGTCGCCGGCGTCGCGTTTTGCGCCATTGCCACTCAGGGCTGCTGAACCTGCGGAATCCCACCCACGAAAACGAAGTATGTATTATCGCACCCTGTAGCACATGTCGTTCCAGGCTGGAAGCTGTTCCTTCGGGCGGTGGGTCGAGGTTGAAGGGGACGAAAAGAAGAATCGACTGATGGGGAGGAAACTGAACTCATCCATGACGAAAAATCGCCGATAAGATTGGCAGGTCTCCCGCCCAAAATTTTGGGCAGGGGTCAGTCTTCTCTGGTGATTATCTAAGCCGTGATTGGAGACTTTGGAGTGAAAGCTAGCCAACCTCGGACAGTGAATAATCATCCCACTCCATCCATCAATGCAAGCCTCGGAGGCCTCGAGAGCAGCCAATGTCAATGATCCTTGTGTTCTCTATATGGTTACTACTTGCATCCTAACAGTCGACGACTCCATTCGTTGAGGATGTTGATACCATGAGCCAAAGCTACTCACTAGCAGCAGCTCTCCTTCGATAGATTTTCATTTCACTCACACCAGAGGGATCGAAGACAGCGAGCACTTATCATCCCTAGATAGATACTTCTTGAAGAAGTCTTCTTCTATCAGGTGCCAATATCATGACCACAATGGCATACGGACATCACCGCTGAAGAATCATGCAGTAGTCATCAATGAACTCCTCCCAATTTTATTGGTCTAGCAATGTTTTCGAGTCCATCATGTCCTCGGTCATCGTCGCGGCATTGCGCCGGAGTATCAATCTAATCCTGGAGGGAATGGTTTGAGACGGAGCGCACGCGGTCGCGACATGCCCCATCGTCCATGTGTACGAGTGCATCCCCACCAGGCCACCACAAATTGTGGGTGAACAAACCGTCCAGAAACGCCAGACCCGCGGCGAGGGGGTCAAAGGAAAGAGCCTGAAAAGTAAAAAAGAAAGGCATTAAAAAGGGGCAGATACCACCAACAACTCCGATCCATGAGTCTCATCAATCAAATCGGACAAGAGTCCTCCAGGTCCTCGGCCTCGGCCGAGATGAGGAAGGCTTGCCGAGAAAGAATTTGCTCCTTGAAAATCTGATCGCCCTCATGGCCACCAGGGGAGCAACATGGAGCGATGGAGACAGGGGTGGTATAGATCAGCGATCCGATCTAGAACGAAATCAACAGGTCCCCCAAGGGCAATATGGATTTCCGGTCCAACGAAAACCGACAAGTGCATGCATGAGCTCTTCGAATTTCCGTCCACCTCTTGACAGGCACCTCAGGCAAGGGCGCGCGTGAGGATGTTGGTGAGGGCGCGGAACTCCAGCTCCGCCATCTGCGCCAGCGTCATGTTGTCGAAGAACGGGCCGTGAGGGAGGTTCAGCTCCTTGAAGAAGAAGCCCCAGTACAAGTTCGTCTGCGCTCCCTCGTTGTGGATCTGAGACTGGATATTGGGCTGCTGGAGGCCGACCGTGCGGTTGGTCTCCTCGCGAATGAGGGCGATGTAGTACTGTGGATGGCCCAGGTCAGCAAAGTTGCTACTTTATTAGGTGGGAGAAGGGGGGAAAAGCAATACACATACCTCAAGCACATCCAACGGAGTGCCAGGCTTGGGGCACAGGGTGTAGGCGTGCACCCACATGTTGGCAAAGCGAGGCATGTTGAACTCAAGGAGGCGGTCCTCGGGGATGTCAACCTGGTAAGCAATGTTGTCCCTCATGGTGACGGTGAAGCCGTGGCAGAGCATCGCGGAGGTCCAGAGGCGCTTGAGCAGCTGTGACGTCAAGTGCTCCTCGTCCTTCCTCTCCTTGATGGCATGCTGGAGCAGGCGGATGAGCTGGATGCAGGCGCTGTACACCGAGTGGCGCTGCTTGATGGTGATGCAGTCGGTCTTGTACCAGGGGAGCTTCCGGAGGGTGCTGATCATGCACTCGAAGGGGCGCTGGGGGCAATCGCGAGAGAAGGGAGACTGGGAGAAGATACAATTAGCCGACTGGTCAAGAGAAGGGCATGGGGTGGAGATTTCACTTACACGCTGGGGGACCTCCACGTGCTTCACGAGCATCGCCTATGAAAAAAGATGTCAGCATTTTCAGAACCCTGGCCCGGGTGAACGCAGTCTTACCATCTCCTCGTCAGAGACGAATCCCTTGAAGCAGTTCCACGGCTCCGACGGATGGTCCTCGAGGACGACCGGGACAGCCCCCTCCCAGCGGACGCCCTTGGCAAGAGGGAAGAGGTCTTTCATGAGGGCCGCCTGGCTGGAAAGCTCCACCTCGATGGGGCGGTCGCCGAGGCGGCTGAGGCGGCCGTTGGCCACGGTCTTCTGGTGCTTCTCAACCGCGTTGACTGCGGCCTGCATGCTCATAAACTCGACGTACGCATCATTCGTCTTGCTAGTAACGCGCTCCATAATGATGTGCACGGGTTCCTGGTTGTCGTTCAGGACCTTGGAGTTGCGGCCAAGGAAAGCGAGGACCTCTGCCCGCTTGGTTCCAAAGGGAATCTGTTGAGTTCTGTCAGCAAGCTGTTGACATGAGGTAAAGGGCAAGGAGGCATTGCAGACTCACGTTCTTGAGCTTCACGACACCACATTGGGTGGTAGGCTGCGCGTTGCGAGCGCTCTCAAGGAACGGGAAGTTCGAAGCATCCAGAGCAGCCTCTGGACGGGGGCGGCCAGTCGGTCCGGCCGTCAGCTCGTTCAACTGCTTGGATCGCATGTTGCGAATCTGCACTGGCACGGCGCTCTCGTGGAGGATCATGGCGGACTGGGGCTCGATCGGCTGGATGACGCTGGACAGAGCAGGTCCGTTGAACGGGTCCACCACAGAGTTGCTGGAGGACGAGCGTCCTGGCGAAGCCGTCGCGCCACGAGGCGAAAAGTGACCTCCGGCAGAGGAGGGCGAAATCACGTTGTTATAGACCTGCTGGTGAACAGGCAAAGGAGTCCGCAAGTCGAAACGAGGAGGAGGCTCGGTCGAGACGTTGGCGCGCGTATCATAGCTGCGCGGGTCGGTCCGTCCTCGATAAGAGGGAGACGCCATGTGCTGAGCTCGCGTGATGGTTGCTCCAGGGCTGCTGTACACGCTGCCCGGCGGTGCGGGAGCCGATCGGCCATAGGGGCTACCCGGTCCAGAGCGCATCGGAGTCGTGACCGCCTGCTGTTGCTGCTGCATGACAGCATTGTTCTGCGGCTGGAATAAAGTGGACTGGTGAGGGTACTGGGAAGAACGAGCAACACCTTGCGGGAAGGTGTGCTTCGGACTGGACTGTGCTTGCGGGTACTGGCTTCCGAGATCCAGATGCGCCTGCAAAGTGGACATGGACATCTGCTCAAAGGAGTTGCCATTGTTTCCATTGGCGACAGGAGCCATGCCCGTCGCGCCGTAGGGCATACCATTCATGGCTGAGGGGGAAACAGCAGTTAGACCCCGGGCGCCACTGCCGTGCTGCTGAGCGACATTACCATACTCGGTGCCAAAGTTGGTGCCTTTCAAACCGTTCATGTTGTTGACATGTTGAGCGGCGTTGCCATTGGGCGTGCCGAAAGCCATCTCGTTGGTGTTGACGTGCTGAGGCGCGTTGCCATCTCTAACAACCAAGGCCTGGCTCATGTTGTTGACATCGTACTGAACACCGTTGCCGTTGGGGACACCAAAAGCCATAGCACTGGTGCTGATGTATTGTTGCTGCTGTTGCTGCAGCTGCTGGTGGTGAGGGTTGCTACCGTTAGGGCTCATGTAAGTCACTCCACTGGTACCGTTGACATCACGTCGGACGGGCTGAGGGGCCATTCCGTTGACCATGGTCATGCCGTTGTTCTTTGGGAGGGCGACCTGAGACTGCGCCTGGACACCGCCGATCTGGGCTGGGAAGGTGGTGTATTGGTGAGGTGTGCCGTTGGAAGTTTGGCTGGCAACGTTACCAGGGTAGGGAGCGAAAGTGTTCGGTCCAGGAGAGTTGATAGGATTAACACCTCCAAATGATTCACCTCCCTGAGGCTGGAATGTGTTCATTCCCATGTCGGCGTTGTCCTCAGCCTGGGAGTCACCCAGCGAAGTCTGCGGGGTGTGCATGGCTGGAGCCTGAAGAACAGCAGCCGGTCTGAACTCTGCGGTAGACGGATCCAGCTTGGGAGCACTGCCGTGGGTGGAGCCTGCGAGCTTCTTCAAGGCCAGGTTGAACTTGGCTCTCTGGACTGCGGATTGAAGACCGCTGGGCTCACTGAGCTGAGAAGCGTGCCTGATCGAAGACGAGTGGTCCGATGAGGCAGACGGGGAGTTGTTGGCGCTCTTGCTCTTGGATCGAAGCGCAGCGAAGGGGTCGCTGGGGTCAAAGGTGGCAAGCGGGGCACCGCCGTTAGTTGAGTCGATTGACTCGATCGAGGACTCTTTGACGGGAGGGAGCTGCTGGAATTGGACGCGGCGACCTTGGTTGAAGACGTGGTCAGTGTCGTCGAAAGTCTTCACCATGTCGACTTGGGTCGAAGTGGTGATCGGGGATGGGGCCATTGCAGTTCAGTACTGGAGCTAATCGAGCTTAGTACATTGCAATCGTGACCACAAATAAGTCAATGGGCAAGTTTTCAGGTGAAGTAAGTGTCAAGCAAATATGCTGACATGTGATAGGAAGAGTACAGATGATGAAGATGTGGAGGTCGGCGGAAGCTGAGATACGGCCACTGTTCTGGAGCTACTTTGCGTCACTTCCCTTCGGAGTTCCTAGCTTCGTCTTGACGGTCGGACTACCAGACTTGACAAATGGATAAAAGTGTAGTCTCCGGTGATCCAGTGACACCGGTACTGTCTTCAGGATCCAGCGTTGGAGAGGTGTCGGCCTCGATAAGGAAAGCAGTTGTGGTGGGGGGAAACGTTGCCAACGGGACGACAACGGCGGGATGGTGGGTCATAAGGGGGTAGGGAAGCAGCAGGACGAAACAGACGATGAAAAGGAAACAGGAAACTGCGAGCACTTACTGGATCAAAGGCAATGGTCAGCTCTTGTAGCACGTGTAATGCTGCTGTTGGCGGTATCGTGAGTACAGCTGCCCTTGCCGAACTCTCAGAACTGAGGCAGGTTGCTTCGAAAATAAATTTGGTCAGCAACAAGCAAAGTTTAGGTCAGGAAATGGAAAAATCAAGAAGCAGGCTCACCTAATGCTTGTGGTGTGAATCAAAACGCGTCAGTGTCTGGCAGGAGGTGCTGAGCTGGGGTGACTGGGTACAAGTTCAGACGGCAGCAGGAGACAAGCAGTGGCAGAACGAAATTAGGTTGATCAAGAACAAGTGAGGAAGGGAGGAAGGTAGATGGATGACAGGGCAAAGGAAGACCAACAAGGAATGATAATGGGTTTGGGTGTAATGGTCTTCGTCAGATCTATACGCAGTGGAGGCAGAGTGGCTATTAACAGGGACTGTGACTTGCCAAAGCTAGAAAGGAAAACACACAGTCCAATGACTGTCGAATCCCGCGCCGGTATCCCAAGTCCGATATATTTTAAAGTGCCCCAGGTCAACAATGATATTCAAGCTGACGATGTTTGAGGGCGCCCGCAGTCTGGCTGCACATGTCTATTTGTTCAATCAGAATTAATCAGAATGAGCTTCCCTCGTATTCAGAGCAAGGATGCCACTTATGAAAGGCATACAGCGCAATATGACTAGTTACTTGGTGGACATGATAACAGGAGGCTGAGAACATATCGGCAAACATAGTTCCTCAATGTTCTTGTTCCTCACTTTAATGGACCGAGAGCTCAAGTCCCTTATATGGAAAGACCTCTGTGGAGTGACGCGAAGAGCGACGCTGGTGAACCACAAACCAGCATGGAAGACTCGTTCACGATGCAGCATGGCCAACTCACATGGTCTGGTGAGGCCCTAAAACTTGCCCTTGGCTTGACCAGAAACAAGACCTGCATCGTTAACCGTGCCAGTTCCTTGGCAGGACATCGTGGAAGACAGCATGTTTAAACATCACAACTATTCACTCAGGCCTGGGAAGATCATTTCGTCTGGTAATTGATCACAAACGGCTATTTGATGTTTTGTTGGCCCACGTCGCTCCTTTAATTTGATCAGTGTCATCATATCTCAATTGCCAGCATGTGTAGGACGGCGATGTGTGCTGTCCCTGAGCCAAGGTGCTGCCAATATATGCTCGTTCAGCAGTGCCCTTCAAGACCTGTCTCAGCTGGGCCATGGTATCCGAGCCGCATATCACAACTTGGGGTTTTCTGAGTTCCAGTGGAAGGGAAGAGCCATGCTTGTTGAATCACTCCGTTTCTGAGCGTCATCTGCCACAAGCCATCCATCATGGCATTTACATGGCCTCTGACAGGATTGAGGTGCACGTCGAGCCTTAGTCAAACGGTGTCAAGAATGACTCGGCAACAAATCGTGCTCTTGCGTTCAACTGGGCCCAGTTAGTCGATGCGGAGAAGGGGGTTGGGGCAATGTGTTGCTCACGAATAGCTTCATCTCGGAGATTTCCTTGTCAACCTCCTCCATGAACTGAATTATGAAGTCCACAAGCTTGTGCTTCAACATTTCCTCCGTGTGGAAGTTCGTAATCAGGAAAGAAATGTCATATCCCTACTCAGACGGTCAGTCTCCACCTTGGTCAGGGGTGTCCCGCAGCCCACGAAAGGGCGGCGGCCAGCAGCTGCCAGGTCCGCAGCGCAGACGTTGCGAACACGCACCTTGATAGGTTTCCGCCTCAGGATGAAGAACGACTCGGCGCGCTGTTCCAAGAACCGGGTGAACTTGTGTACCAGGATGTGCTCGATCTCGTCAGCCTGCTTGATCTTGAGGCTGATGCGCACACTGTTGATGCTGGGCTCGATCAGGACGCGCTCGTTCTCGTTGCGCGCAATCGTCAAGGGCGCCAAAAGGACCTCTGGTGACGTCCGGGCTTCGACTTCGGGGACATTGTGTCGCTCGGCGGTCTGGGATGCGAAGTTGGACAGGCAGAGGGCGGCTGTCAGGCTGCTGCGGACGGCCTGAAGATACGGCCTAAGGGATTGAGACTGGGAGGGACGTCAGCTGTGCATTGGGAGTCTGGGAATCTGAGGCCTTTTGCGTACCATCTTGAAGGCACCGAAACTCTGCCAGGTCTGTTCAAGATGCCGGGCTGGCGTGGTGAGGGTCGAGTTGGTTGTCTTGAGGAGCTGTCCCCGAATGGAGCGACGTCAACCAGCCCGGGTGTGGGGCGTCAGGAGCGGCGGGACCTGCCAGCGGAATCAGGGGAAGGCATGAAGGTACGTACCCTATTTGCTGGAGCTCCGATGTTGCCCCCCTCCCCTCCCCCTGTCGCACCTTCCCTTACACAGTTACACACTAGGCTATCTGTTGTGCCCCGCCATGTCCATTGATGACACAAGCTCCCAGCTGCCTGCCCGCCCGCCTCCCGCAGTTTTGCCTCCCTGTTGCCCACGTTGACAAACGCTACCTGGTTCTCCCATAAAGTCTATACGATTGCCACCTTTTTCCTGTCCTTTCCATTTACGCAGCGACTCTGCGAATGCACATCGTAACTCACCAGACTCAATACGAGCAACTGACAAGATGGCGGTGAATGGTAAGCCGAGACCCCCAGTTTCCCTCCTACCTCCGAAGCACGCAAGCTGCGACTACTCTGGTCGCAACCCTGCCATGTTCGACTCGACTGATGATTGCTAACTTCGTCTTGCAGTCATTATCAAACATCAGGGCACCAAATACGATGTCGAGGTGGACCCCTCCGCCACGGGCGCGGAGTTCAAGGAGATAGTTTACAGCCTGACAGCCGTCGAGCCCGAACGACAGAAGATCCTGATCAAGGGCGGTCAGCTGAAAGATGATGCGGACATGGGCAAGCTGGGCCTGAAGCCCGGCCAGCAGATCATGATGATGGGCACCCCTAGCTCCGGCGGCGCAGAACTCGCTCGGCCCAAGGAGAAAATCAAGTTCATGGAAGACATGACCGACGCCGAGAAAGCCCAACAGGTGGGCGCGATCCCGAGCGGTCTCACCAACCTCGGCAACACCTGCTACCTCAACTCAACCCTGCAAACCCTCCGCGCGATACCTGAGCTCCAAGAGTCTCTCGTCAAGTACGAATACAAGAGCCAACCCGGCTCCAGTGCCCTCGGTGTCCTGCCCCAGTTTGACATCACGACGCAACTGAAGAACCTTTCCAAGGCGATGGGTGAGACGCAGGAGGCATTTGCGCCCTTCGCTTTCATTCAAGCCCTGCGCCAGGGTTTCCCCCAATTCGCCGAGAGGTCTCGCACGGGCCAGGGCTATGCGCAGCAGGATGCCGAGGAAGCCTGGACCAACATCCTTTCTCAGGTCCGGAACAGCCTGCAAATCAAGGGGAAGAACGATTCTGCCCCCGTTTCGTGGGTCGACCGCTACATGTCTTTGCAGCTCGAGTCGAAGCTCGAGTGCGACGAAGCCGAGGCCCGGGAGCGAGGCGAGCAACCTGTCGAGGCGACTGACACGTTCCTTAAGCTCAACTGCCACATCGATTCTGAGACAAACCACCTGCGGGACGGAATCTTGGCTGGCTTGAAAGAGAAGATCGAGAAGAGGTCGGAGGTCCTCGGAAGGGACGTATCCTACACCAGGTCGTCCAAGATCTCAAGATTGCCCTTGTATCTGACTGTCCAATTTGTCCGCTTCTTCTGGAGAAGAGACACACAAAAGAAGGCCAAGATTCTCCGCAAGGTCACCTTTCCCAAGGACCTTGACATCATGGAATTCTGCACGGACTCCTTGAAGGAGAAGCTGATCCCGGTCAGAGACAGGCTTCGAGAGGTTCAAAAGGACGAGGAGGACATCACACGCGCGCGCAAGAGGAGAAAGGCAAACCCTGCATCTGCGGACGCACCAGTGGAGCCAGCCGAGATTGGCAAGAAGGACAAGAAGGAAGGCAAGAAGCCTGCTACAGATTCTGAAGGGGACACGTCGATGGAGACGTACAAGACGGACGCTGAGTGGGAGGAGGAGAAGGCGTCAGCGCTCCGTGAGGCGAAGAAGGAGCTCCTCTCGCTGGTCAACCAGGACCTGGCGAAGGACGAGGGTGCAAACCAGTCTGGCCTTTACGAACTCCGGGCCCTCATCACTCACCAAGGATCCAGCGCCGACAGCGGCCACTACACGGCATATGTCAAGAAGCCGGGCGTGAAAGACCCCAAGACAGGCAAGGTCGGCGAGGAGGATGGCAACTGGTACTGGTTTAACGACGACAGGGTTTCCGAGGTGCCTGGGGACAAGATCGAGACGCTGTCTGGAGGCGGAGAGACGCACTCAGCCCTCATTCTGCTGTACAAGGCCGTCCCGTTGCCCTCTGTGGAGGATAGCTCGTAGAGCAATCGCAGAACGAGACCGGCACTGTGCTCGACGTGTTCTTTGACCGGGACGCCGGCAAATCGAATATGACTTTTCTACATCGTCACAATCGACCTAGTTCACTCCTTGGCGGAGAGCCCGTCGCAAGCACGGGCAGACGTACTCGCCACCTGCTGGTGGTCACAAAAGCAATTCGTTCGACGTCGGTCTAAGTAATGTTTGTTGCGAAGGAGTTCGCCGCATGTGGGAGCACGGTGCGTTTTGGCCATGGCGAGATGAGCGACAAAGCACCCACCAGAGCGCGGGCCGTTGTGTGTGCTCGGGGGCGTCGTCGTGAAGTCTAGGTTAGGGGCAGAAGCGCCGTGGGTCTAGCCAAAGAGCCAGCGTCGCTGCGCTTGCCGCCACGATACAACTGGAGTCTGGAGACTTGAAGAACATTGACAGCGATAGAGCTAGAGTGGATGCATTTGAAAGATTAATACAAAAGCCGTTCCTCGCAGAAAACCATTTCCTATACTTTTCTTTTTATGCAGTGGCGGAGTTTAAGCAGTGGCGGAGTTAAGACTGGCCGAAGCGGGTGTAATGGTGGCCTCGTCAGTCATTCTATCACCATCAGTTTTGACGGGACGGGAGGTGGCAGCCTCCAGGCCGCGACAAGCGAGCCTTGCCCGTCTCTTTCGGCAACATGCCAGACGGCAACGGGTGACGAGTGACGTGCCAGCCAAGCGCAACCAAGACGTAAGACGATGTGCAGGCTGAGCTGAGTGGCCCGCTGGGCTGGTGTGCCAGGAAGCTTGGAAGTGTGGTCGGGTTGCGTGGAAGTTGAGGCTGTGCAGGTGGTCGGCGTCGGTGACGGAGCAGCAACGGCGGCGTCGGCGGTAACAGCAGAGGCAGCAAGCAGCAGCAGCAGCAAGCGGCAACGAGAGGCAAACAGGGGTTCCTCGGGACACAACAACCATGGGGGAAGGCTATAATAGCAACAAGACACCCAAGCCAATCCATCCGGTCTCATCCCGTCTTGCTGCTCGTCAGAAGGTGTATACTGTTAATTAAATCCCCGCACCTCTTGTCTCCGAGTGCCTGGTCTCCCCTGGCAAACTTGTTGACCGAACGCAGGGCACACAAACACAAGCCCCTCCGCCCGATCCCGTTCCTGCAGCTGTCAAAACACTGGCCTCAAACCGCCGGCCGTCCGTTGAAACTACTGCCGTCTTGCTCGCAAGTCAGGAGTCCCTTCGGCCGACAACCAGTGCAGGTCTCAGTGGGCCGACTGGCTTGGCCTAATCTGCTTTGGTAGCTGATAGGCGAGTGGGGAGAGAGGCAAAAGAGAGACAGACCACAAGACAGCGAGCGAGTAGCTGCCAGCACACGCAGCGCAGCACAGCACAGCACAGCACAGCACAGCACAGCAAAGCACTGCCAGAACAGGCGTGGGTCACTGCCAGGTGGTAGGTAAGTGGGTTCATCCCCCAGAGGCTAGAGCTCGAGAGGACCCTTGGTCAACCGACAAACCGAATCAGATCCCATGCACCCCAGTCCAAGACACTGACGCGACTTCGCGGATCCCAGGCTGCCTTCCCACCACACATAATTACTATCGCCTAACACCCCCAGTCTGTTACTACCTGCCTGCCTGGACTGTATTATCGTGCGCAACAACCACCCCCCCTTTTAATCATTACGACTGCACTGCAACTGCGCCGCTTCGCTTCGCGTTTGCCTCATTCCTCCGTCTCGATCCTTTTCTGTTTTCTTCTTTGTTGAGATACCCCTCGTCCTCTCTCCTTCCTTTGAACCAGAACGCCATCCCCGCCACCAGCTGCCTTCCTCCGCCACACCCCGAGCGAGTCAACATCCCATCCCGAGGGGCGGATACAGCTGCTTCACTCGGAGCCTTGGCAAACCCCGACTCAAACAACCGCCTTATCGCGACGTCTGCCCTCTGGGCCCCCCACCCCTTTCCCACGACGTCATACTCCCTCGCCGTTGTAATCCGGTCGCACGGCGCCCCCGCCCAAGATGAAGTCCATGAAGGGCCTGAGCAATAAGATGCTCGGCAGCATCAAGAAGAGGACCGACTCTTCCGCCGACACCGCGAGCGCAGGCAGCGATTCCGCCGTCGACCTGCAGGGCGACTCGCCCGAGGCCGTCGGCGCCAGGAGTGTGGTACGATAGACACAACCAGCGCCCCCGGGCTGCTCGAATACAGGCTCTGGAGAATGCGTGCTGACCTGCTGTCACAGAAAGCTTTCTGCGAGTCGGGTGGCCCGGACAACACGGTATGTTGCATATGATCGGAGCGGACCTGTGGAATCCAGGCTGGGCATCTTGGGTAGCCGCGCAAGTGTCGCACGGCATGGCTGATGGATCTCTGCGGCACCTGCCCCGGACCTGAGGGCCATGTTGGGCCATGTTGGGCGATGCGCGCCGCGGCGTGACCGTTCACTGTGGTGGTCGGGAGGGACAGGCGCATAACTTCCACGTCGCCCCCTGGCGACCGCCCGTGTGCCGTCATCGTCTCTCCAGCTGCTGTGCCCCTCTCACACACTACCTCTGGTGCACGAGCGCTGATCGGATGGAATACAGGGCGACGAGGTCACCTTCCTGCCGTCGATAGTCGAATCCGCCGAGTCCTCGCCAACAGCAGCCGCCGAGTGCGCGCGGACAATACGCAAATTCCTTAAGAAGGATTACTGGTCGAAACCCTCCTACCAGTACAATGCGCTCATGCTCACGAGGATTCTCGCCGACAACCCCGGGCCGACGTTCACTCGGAACCTGGACGGCAAGTTCCTGGAAGTGGTCAAGGACCTCCTCCGGAACGGGCGTGACCTCTCTGTGCGCCAAATGCTCATGGAGACGCTGGATTCATTCGAGCACCAGAAGGGCTGGGACGAGGGCCTCGGCCCAATCATCGAGCTATGGAAGAAGGAGAAGGACAAGGCCTACAAGGCTTACGGAGTACGCCCCGACATTCCCGAAGCTGTGTCGCTGGCGAGTCGCTAATGTTTTCCAGGGAAATCCGCCGCAACCGCCACGTCCACAGAACTTTGCGGCGCCCCCTACAGATCCGCACTCGCAGAACTACTTCGCGAGAAGCCACAGCAATAAGCGTCTTCCCAGCCCCGTCGAGTTGGCAAATCGTCTAGAGGAGGCGCGGACGTCGGCAAAGCTGCTGTCGCAGCTGGTAGCCAACACCCCGTCGACCGAGGTTCTGGATAACGACCTGGTCAAGGAGTTCGCCGACAGGTGTCTGAGCGCGTCCAGGAGCATACAGGGCTACATGACTGCGGAGAACCCTGGCCCGGACAACGAGACCATGGAGAGCCTGATCGACGTGAACGAGGAGCTGCAGCAGGCGCTCAACAACGAGAAGCGCGCGAGGCTGAGCGCCAGGAAGGAACTCGGCGTCGACGCCCGTTCCGAGAACGTCAGCCCCGCGCCAGAAGTAAATGGCTCCAACCGACCCCCCATGCCCGACTCATCGGGGTCGTACGCTGCACAAGGAGGAGCATTCCCCAGCGGCGGAGCCTACGCGGGCGACTCGGCGCCGCCGCTGCCGAGAAAGCCGCTCAACAACGGCAAGGGTAAGGGGAGACAAGAGCCAGACCCAGCAGACTACGTGCCGCCGCCGCCGGGGCCACCGCCAGGGCACCCCTCGGCAGCCGGGCCGTCCCGCTCCGCAAACGCAACGCCGGCGGACGAGGGCCAGGACCCCTTCCGCGACCCGGAACCCGCGGGGCCGAGAGGAGGCAGGGCGCCCCAGCTGGAGGAGCCGCGGCTGGCCGACGAGCCCTTCCACCCGGGCTTCGGCGAGCCCACGCGCAGCTACATTGGCCGCCAGGACAGCGCGTTCAACAAGGTCACCATGCACGGCGCCGGATACGGGCCGTCCGACCAGGACGGGGACAAGGAGGTCGTCAGCGGCGGCGCGGGGTACGGTGGGAGCGGCTACGGCGGGGCCGGCTACGCCGACTCCTCGTCGTCCGCGTCGAGGCCGCGTAACGTGTCGGACCTAAGCGACGACATCTACAACCCGCCGCATTCCTCCTCGGATGCGTACGGCGGCTCGTCGTCGGGGAAGAGGCCGGTGTACCGGTACTGAGCGTACATGTATATGTTGGATGGGGGGAGGCGTGGTTCCGTGGGATGCCTAACCTAAATATTCAGCTACTTACCTACCTACCTATCTATCTACACCTAATTGGTGGAAACGAGCAGCATTCTTGTTTATGAATTTTTTCTTGTGGAAGGGGATGATGGAGCCAGCGCTGAGAGCCGCGTGAGGTTGCGATAGCATGGAGGATTGGTGGTGGAGAAGCATCAGGGTCAACGAACGAGCAAACAAACAGCAGTTGTCATCATAGGCATAAGAGAAATACCAGCCAGAGAGTGTGAAAGGGCATACGTACGTGCTGGTTCGTGGTCTTGCGACCTTGTCTGTCTTGCTGTCTGTCGGTCCTTCCTCACGGGCCCGGTTCTAGCCTCAAGCCGCCTCGTCTCGTCTTACCTACCTGATACTGCTGCCGTTCCTAGATAGAGGACTGCCAGCAGGCGCCGCAGACGTTGCCTTTCATGACATGAATGCTTCCAAGGATCGAGGCCAAAGGGGAGGGGGAAGTTCCCAGCCGGAAAGCACCGCATATCGCCACGGATGACAATCCTTTGCGCTCCTCCTCGCCGAAGGGCAGCACCCCGTCCGTCCGTCCAATTTTTTCCAAGTAGAAGCCCGACAGCCCGACTCCCCTCCCACCACCAACACCAGCAGCACAGAACATTGACTGCATGGTGTTGTGGCTCGTGTCTTGCGCGGATAGGGTGGGTGGTCGTCGGTGCCGATGCGCGTTGACGTGTACATACAGTGCAGTACCATATAGGAAACGCAGCGGCCCGCGCCCCTGGTTTTTTGCTTCTTCCTGTTTGTACTTCTTTCCTTTTTTCCTCTCCTTTTGGTGTTCTTACTTCTTCTCGCTTCTCTCCCGTGCCGCCGCCTTGGCCTGCGTCGGGGGTTTATGTCCGCAGATCAATGTCTCTCGCTTGCGCGGGACGAGGCGTCTTCCAGATTCCGGCCTGGCTTGCGACTGGGCCGGGGGAGCTCGAGGCTTGTCTGTCTGTAGGAGAGAGTTCAAAGTCGCGCCTCTTGGCTTTTTCCTGAAAGGGGGGCGTTATTGTTCTGGGGAGTTTGAATAAGGAAGGTGCGTCGTCCTGCTGGCAACCCTTGGCCACTTGAAGACTTGACGTTCCTTTTTTTCTCTCCCCCTTTTCCTGTCCCCATGCGTCCCTCCCAATCATCGTGGTGGTTGTGAGCAAGCAACATGGCGTGGAACTACCCGTCGACAAAGACGGGTGATCTACCAGCCTTTCCTCCGATGCACGTTTCCCACGCAACTGCCTCGTGTCGGGCCTTGTGGGCACCACCGACCCGAAAGAAAAAGATAAAGAAGAAAAAAGCAGGAACAGAAGGCGTATGCTGACGATTTCCTAACATCGACCGATCACTCGCTCACCTCTCACCGGCGGTTGTCTCGGGGCCGAGATGGGTGATGTGTACATGTCGGCCGCCAACCTAGGCATGAGATGCGAGTGGATGCAGAGACTTTCGTGTCGTGCTGCCGGGAGAGCCGCCACGCATATGTGCGTACGCACTATTTGAAACTGACGACAGGCAGGGAGGCAGGCAGGCACTTCTTGTTGACTTTCACTTCCATTGCTGGGTGTCATTGCGAACTGCTTCATCATCCACCGATGGCCTGGAAATGGTACATGGCCTCGTCTATCGGAGGCACTTCGATCCCCTCATGCCCGCAGAGTTGAGTGGGCTGGGAGTCTGAGGCCACACTATTCCCTCCGGTGCGCTGCCAGATATCCACATAGTGGGACCGGGCACGCGATCCTTCACAATGGGTGTGCTGTTGGTGCCGCCGTTCCTCTTCTCCTCGGAGAGACGTGTTCATGCCTGGTGGGGAAGGGGAGTAGGTCCCTCGTCCCCCGATGATGCGGGCTTGATGCCGTCGTCACGGATCGCACCGCATCGGTTATGTTGGAGATAGAAGCGGTGAATACACGTCAGCATCACCCCTCCCTACCTTTCCTGCTCACCGCGAGAGCAACGTGTAAGTGTGGTGTGTCTTGTTCGAGAGGGGTGTACATCTCATCCTCGCGATTGTACATTTTTCAACATATCGGGGGCCATTTCTGCCTCCCCGCGGCCCCCACCCACCTGTTGAGGCTCCTTCCTCCCTCCCTCCACAGTCGCAAGCTACATCCGAATCAAGTAAGCCCGTCGTCGGCGAGCGTGTTTAGTCCATCCAAGAGCGGGTCGACCGCGCCGCCGCTGCCCTAGAACATGCGTTCGTCCCATTTCAGCCGCGACAGACGATCGGAATCTATCAGGGAAAACAGGCGTGGGACTGTCCGGGTTGGTCCTCTCTTGTTGTTGGGCTGGGGTCCTAGTCTCCGGAACCAGGTGATCAGGATCGTGAGACTGCATTTTCTGCTTTCGAAAGCAAAGAACTCCGCAGCGTGGCGCCCCTCGCCCGGCTGGATCCCCGGGCAGGGGGTCCCTCCTGTAAGAGAGGTTGGTTGGTGGCGGGCGGCTTGTTGTTGGCGCCGCCCCGCGTATGTGCCCGGATATCGAAAGTTCAGCCACTGTGTCCGTACACGACACACACATAACGCATGTGGGAATGAATGTGGTCTACACTACGGGCAAGGGATTGGGGAAAGGAAGAATGGCAGTATGGTTCGATCCATCCATCGCACATGACCACTTTCGGCCTTCTACCCGTAGCTCGTATGTTTGTAGACTATGTACTTGGCTACATGCGCGCCTGTCGTCCATCCCCCAGATCCGACAGGACACTTGATATTCGCGAGGATCTGAGACACCGGATCAAGACTGGCGCCTCCTTCGGACTGGCAAGGCCCAGGGCAGAGTGACAAGTGACCAACCAAACTCTAAACATGATTCCAGGCTCCAGCGGGGAGTGGGCGGAAGTGACGGAAATGCTGAGTCGCTTGGCCAGGGGCGGATGTGTCTCGTGCACCTTTTTGACCTTGGCCTGTGAGAGCGCCGTCAAACTCTCCGGTACATCTTATTTTCTTCTGGGTTCTGGGAGCGGAGCTTGTAACGGGTTGGTTCTCGAAGGGTCAAAACCTCTGTCTTTACGGGTCCCCCATGTGCCAGTTGTACAATGGGGGACATGCACCATGGACCACAACATGAAGAGAAATACATGCTCTACAAGTGTGTGTGCCATGTAACCGCATGCGAGTCAAGAAGGTTCCGCTCCTCACACAGGCGAAGACGAAAAACCCCCTTCTTGGCCCTCCGGGTTGTTCATCGGAACTGTACCCAAGAGCGTTACGCTTTCGCCCAGACGGAGACCCCAGAGTCGCCATCTCGCGGTGAGCGAGTGCAACCTCGTGCTCCCGATCCGAGGGTCCACCCAGATCTGCCCCCTTGCGACTCCACCACGCGCTGCTGCGTTCCACACGTTCGCTCGTTCTTCTGTGGGGTTTTCTCGGCGGCTCATAAATCGGACGCGAGCCGGGGGGAGGGGGGCGGAGTGGGCATCCATGGATGTACTGTACATTTGTATACGTTTGCTAAGAAGCAGGCAGGGACGCCATGATGATGATACGCCCCACGCGCGAGTCCTCTCGCGGACAAGTCACTCCGAAGGGACCAGCATGCTGCATCGACACATCATCCGCGTTACGATTTCCTGCCGGATGCCGTCTGTATGGGGTCCTGTCGGCGTTGGTGCGCGCCTGGGGGGGATGTCCAAATGGATGCGACTGGACCGGTCAGCGAGGATTTTGATAGTAAGAGAGAGTGATCGACAGAGAATCCTACACGAACGAACGCAAAAGTCCGGAAGAAGAGAAAAGGAAGGAAAACCGTCTCATGTCTGTGCTCAGCCAGTCCAGCCCTGCAGCCCTGCAGCCCGCGCGTCCCTACCTGGGCCCTGTCTGTTTGACTGGCTGGCTGGCAAAGGCTGGCGGCTGGCTCTTCTCGGAAGAGCTTGCGGCAACACCTGCGAAACTGCGATCATCATGGCATTTTGTGTGAGGGTGGGGGTGTGAGGTGTGAGGTGGTAGGTGTGTTCCCCGAAGCAGAAACACTGTGCCGTGCGATCTTCAGCACAATCTTCCACTCTCTGCAGTGCCATCTTCGTCCCGTTTGCGCAGCCGCGTCGTCCCAAGAGATCGACGCCCAAGATGTCACCCACCCACCCTATATTCCATCCTCATCCCCTCCCTCCTCAGACGCAGTCAATTAATATCGCGGCAGTCTGGCAGTTTGATATAGAGTGGTCTGCTCCTGTACTACAGACGAGACGATGCATCCATCCACGCCGTTGGTGTTGGTCAGCCAGCCAGGCCCAAGGGGCCAGCCCTGCCCTGCGGCTAGTCAGAGCCGACGGATACCTGCATGCGTGCCTGTGAAGAAGTAAAAAGTAAGGTTGCAGAGTGGCCCGGTTCCCAATCCGGGGGATCTAGACTTCCCTATGCAACTAGTCTCGCTTGGTTATTATTACCAACAACACCCTGGTTCTGGTACACTATTTACATTATACGAGAGGCGCCGGATGAAGGCGCAACGGCTGAGCCGGTTGGATGAACGTCGAGGCTGCAGGCTTGTCTGCCAGTCCCCTTCCACTCATGGCTCGGCAAAGTCATTGTTCCTCCCCGTCCACAAGTTATCTAAAAGTAGCAGCAGGAACAGGAACAGGAGCAGATTCCAAAAGCAGAAACAAGAAGTAGTGGCTGCCATACATGTAGGACAAGACAATCGTCTGATGTTTAGGGCCTACCTCGGTGACATGTCTGGGTTTCCAAGACTGGGTGGCGGGCGAGTGGGTGTGTGGGATGCTGATGCCCGCCCGCCGGCGGCCTTGGGACGGAAACATCGTACCATATCTGGATGCTACGGTATACCCGACGCTTTCATTATCATTATTATATGACTGGCCGTGGTCTGGTCTCCCATGGTTCGACTTGCGATGACGCGAGCCCCTTAGCGATGGCATGCATTGCATTTTACCGCACAACTGGGTTTTGGCTGGTACCGCGGTAGACGGCGACCTGGCTTGCCCCTTCGTCTGTCATGCCTTGGCCGGCCAGCAGCTGATAAGTAGTATACACCGTCTCAACCTCTCCCTGTGTATGCACGTATGTTTGTACGCAGGTATGCAAGTATGTATGCAGGTATGCAGGGCGGTCAGATCCCAATTGGTAGTCTTTAACGATGGCTGTACATACACATGCTGGCATGTGGGGGACAGGAAGCATGCCATGTTGTCATTCTTGTTATTATGCAGGGAGATGTGCAGAGGCTTGACAGGCTTTCCCGGATGAAACAGGTGCCGTGTGTACAGCACACAGCATGGCACCATTGTCTTTGCTTCTTTCTGAGAAGGTGAAGTCGTTGACGTGACGCACGTTTATAAAAGTCCCTACTGGTCGGTGGGCAGGCAAGCAAGCGGGAGGAAGTCTGGTTGTCATATATCAGAAATGCTATACGTGCCTCGGTCCCGGTCCGCATGTTTCTATTGAGTGGCTTGCTGTGTTAATGTACCTGTGGATGATACATGTGTGGGTGTGTGATAGAGTACCTGGTCTCATGTGGCCAAGCACATCATTTTGGCTGGCTTCCCTTTTTGGATGGATGTCATTCTTGACGTTACGAGCTGTCTGGAGGATGCCCATGTCTTTTGTTCAAATATGGCGAAGATGGCGAAGATGAGTGAGCTGCATACATGAGTAGTGGTAGGACTGCACGGCATGTACGGTGATGACAAGCAGGGGGAGCTGTCGGGTGCCGTTGAGCTTCCAAAGTTGGTGCGGGTGTGGTGAGGTACCGTGTGCTCAGGCGTTAAGTACCCTGGGTACTCTGTAATGTGGACAGGTACAAGCACTACTTGCGTCTGCGGCCAGGTGACCTTGTGTGTGCGTTTTGTTCGGATCCACACGGCAATCTGCAGGACAGGGGACGGCCAAGGCCCCCCACAACCTTCGAGAGCAAATGCACAAAGGACCCCTGATTGGACACCCGTTACCACTGCAGCGGAAACGCATGTGCCAGCGTCATAGACTCAGCGAACTCAGACTCTTTAGTGCCTCCTAAATCTCAAATTCTGTGCCAAGTTGCTTAAAAGTACTCCCTCCTCGTCGACAAGGACCAGCCGCACAAGACACCTTCGATCTTGTCTGGCTCAGATGAGCTAGCTCCGCCCAGGAATACGGAGCAAACCGAACAGACCATGTTCTGGGGAGCTCA